>BACB01000186.1:0-43750 GCA_000338015.2 Ganoderma multipileum BCRC 37180 | reverse complement strand
GGAAATTCGCCAACTCTGAGCGGAACTATTGATTTTGGTGGCAGTACACCAATCCACATGTTGCGGCTGATCCATACTGGCTTCGACGTTTACTTATGGGCCCCGGGTTCTTTCAGTGTTGATTATACCAGAAAAGCTACGGCAAGGAACGACGATGATATTTCAGCAATAATACGACCAAAACCAGACACGTGAGTGGATCTATGAGAAAGGAAATTCGCACGGGACAACCCATCCCTGGTCATGAAGTAGCAGAGCCTGGGAAGAAAAATGAACATGACACCCCCGGGCTAGCATCGACCACGAGCTCAGGATAGCCCTATGAAAACATCCCACCCTTCCACATTTCTCTCGGAACATGTTTTCTTCAGACAGAGACGAAGCGCAGACTTGCTTGTTTGTGGTGAGCGTGCCTCACCGTCGACTCAGGCCCAACTCAGGCCGAAGCGGACGGGGCGGGCCCGGAGGGAGCAGGGCCAGAGGGCGCACCCGACGGAGGAGGGCCAGAGGGCTTCGGGAAGCCCGACGGAGCACCAGACGGGGGCGCTCCAGACGGAGCAGCGCCCGACGGGAAGGGCGGCGGGGGCACACCCGACGGGGCACCAGAGGGCCTAGGGGGCACGCCCGAAGGGGGAGCACCAGATGGGGCCTGGCGACGCACGTTAGAGGGGGCTCCGGAAGGCGCTGGGCTTGACGGAGCTGGGCCCGAAGGGGCAGGGCCTGACGGAGCACCCGAGGGAGGGGGCGGGGGCAGAACGCCAGAGGGCGCGCCGGAGGGCCTAGGAGCACCCGAGGGGGGAAGGCCCGAGGGCCTAGGGAAGCCCGAAGGCACACCAGAGGGAGGTGCGCCGGAGGGAGCCTGGCGGCGGGCGTTAGAGGGAGCGCCAGACGGGGCAGGGCCGGAGGGGGCGGGGCCCGAAGGAGCAGGACCCGACGGAGCACCGGAGGGCGGCGGGGGTGGCACGCCCGAAGGGGCACCAGACGGCCTGGGAGCACCCGAGGGCGGAGGACCCGAAGGACGGGGGAAGCCAGACGGGGCACCAGAAGGAGGTGGGCCCGAGGGAGCAGGGCCCGATGAGGCCTGGCGGCGCTCGTTAGACGGGGCACCCGATGGCGCGCCTGAGAGGGCAGGGCCCGAGGGAGCGGGGCCAGAAGGAGCGCCAGAGGGCGGGGGCGGGGGCGGGACACCGGATGGGGCGCCCGAAGGCCTGGGAGCACCTGACGGCGGGGGGCCAGAGGGGCGAGGGAAGCCAGACGGGGCGCCCGAGGGAGGAGCACCAGACGGGGCCTGGCGACGTGCGTTGGACGGCGTGCCAGACGGAGCAGGGCCAGACGGAGCAGGGCCCGATGGGGCAGCACCCGAGGGCGGAGGCGGGGGAGGAACACCCGACGGTGCACCCGAGGGCCTGGGGAGGCCAGAGGGAGGAGCACCAGAGGGCGGGACGCCAGAGGGCCTAGGCGGCAAGCCAGAAGGGGGAGCACCCGAGGGAGCAGCGCCGGATGGGGCCTGGCGACGTTCGTTGGACGGAGCACCAGAGGGAGCAGGGGGAGCACCTGAGGGGAACCCACTGGGAGGCACGCCAGAAGGCGCGCCGGAGGGCGGCGGGGGCGGAACACCAGACGGCGCAGCCGAGGGGATAGGGAAGCCCGAGGGCAAACCAGATGGGGCAGGGCCTGAGGGGAACGGGCGCCCGCTGGGCACGCCAGAAGGAGGTCCGGCGGGAGCAGCAACAACTGTAAAGCAGTTCGGTTAAGAAAGCTCTACCTAGGGTGAAATGCTACACTCACCTCGACCAACAACAAGGGCAGCGAGGACGAAGTTTAGAAGATGCATCATCTTTGCTTTGGTGCTAAAGGATGGATGCGAGCAGTTGTTGTCTGAGGACTGTGCACAAGAAAATAGAGCTGGAGGGAACTGAGGAACGAGAGCGACGGTGAAAGGGTTTTTATACTCATGCAGACCGGATTTTCGAGGGTTGCCGTTAGTCGGGGCGAAACAGCATACCATCCGCTTGCGCAGCAGATTTAGCCGACGCGCTGATCGTCCGGAGCATAGCACGACGGTGAACTTGGGAAGGTTAGTACTGAGCCCCACTTTTGTTTTCAATTCCACTCACTAGTCGTTCATAGGTCCTCAGCTCGATTGGAGCTCCGAGTCGACGTGACGTACAAGGCCCAAAACATATTTAACTGCGCATAATCCCAGTCGACTCACGGGGAATTCATTTCAGGCCCAATGCATGTTACCAATATGGTTCGCTCTGTCCGCTATCAGCTTCCGAATAATCAGTTCTATGATCAAGGAGTGGACTGCGAACCTCGGACTGCGAAGCGTGCCCGACCGCTGGCGCCTGTCGTCCTCCAACTTAGTGCGTCTTTGAAGACAAAACCCACCTCGTATTAGTACCAGAACGTCGCCAATGTCACCAGGGAGAGGCGTGTCGGGCCCAGGGTATCATGCGGTTGGTGACCGTTGGTCGCGAAACAACTTATTGCGGCTGGCCCATGCGCTGGCGCTCGGTTGGGGGGAGTCGGACTTTGCCGAGCGTAGTGGCCACCATCGAGCGCTTGAATGTCGGTGTCCCTAAGGTCTGCCTTCACCACGACACTAGACCCGGTGGCCTCGCCAGGATCGCGTCGCGCAGGCCATTCGAGAATGTTATCGTGATACGCCGTGTGTTTTTCCTGATTTCTTGCGACGTCACGGTCTCATCTACTTGCGCAGTCGAAATTGCGTACTCTCCCATTCAACGTGAAGAGGTCCGCTCAATTACTACACATCTATTTCGCGGATCGCGACCGTCGCGCGACCTTTCCCAGCGCGCAGCCTCGGGACGAGTACTCTAACACTATGCCTTGTACAGCCACTGTCCACAGCAACACGCCGCTTTTTTCCAGACTCACACGCGTGGACTTGCGACTGGACCCCACCTCCGATTCAGGACAAGCGACACAATGCCGTGTGTATAGGCCGTGAGTTAGGGTACATTCGTCACTTTGATTGAGACAGTCGCTTACTATAACCCCATGACGCTTGTGCGGTGACTAGGAGAGACAAATGCCCAAAAATACTGTCCCACTCAGGGCGCTCGTCATCGTTCTAGATGGCTGACGAGGTTAGCGCGGCGATTACTTCTGAGCTTCTGAGCCCAAGTCTCATGGAATAGTCCCGGTCATAATAACTAGGCTGCGGACAAAGCCAGACAAGCGGATCAATGATTTTCGAAGTCACCTCTGCGCAGCAGCCATCCGGTTCCGAACTTCATGCATACTTGGAGCAATCCGACCGCCGGCTTTCGAAGGGACTCTTCGATCACCTCAGGACCATCGTTTCATTGCGGTGAGCTCGACCAAAGCAATCTTTACTGCATAGGGATTACCGTTACTGATTCGTGAGTAGTACAGGACAACAGCTGGGGATCGACTCTACGCCCTCTTGATGTGGAACTCAAACCACAATACGCCATGGACGTGTACTATGTCCTCCTCAAGACCCTGAGACTGCGAGATAGATGACGGAAGGATAACGTTATCTTCCACCACTGCTCGCATGCTGAGCCATCCGGTATTTACACGATCACGGACATTTGCACGGTCGAGGTGGTGGTTGCGCCATATGTACCCTCCCCGTGAGCATCCACGGAAAAGCTGGCCGACTATCAGCAGGACGTCGAGACCATGTGCTTTGCGTAGACTGCGGGTGAGCCCAGGATGTGACTAAACCGCTGCATAATGGGCTCGCCACCCGCAGCTTGCGAGTGCGCGTGGATGTGCCAGAGACAAGGTATGCAAAGGTCGGAACGCTCACCTAGTTCAGTTAACCTTCCATGCCCCACGTTGGTCAAACTGCGTATGAGCTTCCGAAACGACGCAGTATGGTGATCGAATGGTGCGAGAGTCAAGGTGGGCACTGCCTCGTATGAGCTCGGTGCAATCTGTCCGACCAGGGGCGAGTTTGGCTGGGGTCGCGGCCCTCCTTCACTACACCCGCCTAGCTTCGTTGCTTTGGGAGGAAATACGCTATGTTTCCTTCTAAATTGACATCCGATCGTCGCCGTCCTCCCGCAATTGCGGGATGTCAATTAACGGCAGTTCAGACGCTTCCCCTTCCCCTTTCGTTTGCTAGTATTCGTGGGTGGTGGATGCATTCATCCGACTCACATACCTCTCTTGTCATCCCGTTGTTTACTTCTACGAAGTGATTTACGCATGCACGCTGGTACCGCCGTAACGCCTTACAACGATCCCGTCTCCCCTGCAACCCCCAGACATTGTCTCTCCCATACATGAACCAGTTTCTTTCGGGCACTTAACTTCGGTCTTCGGTGTTCCTATCGAACACAAAAGGATCCAGGTTTGCCTCTGTGCCGGTGCAATGCGAGGAGGCCCAGGAGCACCTACGTTCTAGACTCACCCCACTGGCAACCTATGCTGAGACGCGCAACCGCCGCCTGTGGTCGGGTTGCGCGCAGTTATCCCTTCTACATAATTGACAGCTGAGAACTACACCTTATCTTTGGCTTTAGGCGATGTTAGAAGTGCACCAAAGGGTCTGCGTACGTTCTCGAGTTTTGAACGTTGCTAACTCAGCACTATGCGTGCGGTGTCTGCTCGCGCCGTCCCCATTTCGTTCAAACTCGTGGTGAATTAATCTGAGTGAGAGTATAGTACAGTACACATGCACGGATGTGAGACGCAGTCCGATGCCGAGGGACCAATAGGTGTGGTCTCCCGGGTAAAGCGAATGGACGTCCCCGATATACCATTGCTATTCCCCCGCTTTGATAACCCTGCCAGTCCACGGAGAGGATGCAGAGCGATTTTGCGGGGTAAGGCGAGAGATCCATATCAAACGCAACACGCAAACTAGCCCAAATTCTGCACATGCGACTAGATTGCATCTAAAAGTTCCGATATAAGGTGATAAGTGTACGTCTACCTAGGTACAAAAGTAGAGGATGTTAGGCACATAGTAAAACCACGAGACAAGAGAACGATCTCATGGCTGAATTGATGCCTTCTTTCGTTGAAGCTTGCTCTTCCCCGCATTAGTAACTCCGGTCGTCCATAAGGAGGGACGGGGAGCAGTTGTCGGGGTTGATGGAGACGACGATAAGACGGTGAATGTCAAGAGCGTATAGAAAGGGATGGCTATCGATACAAGTAGTCCGCGATACTACCAACCCTGGAAAATAGTTAGCACTTGGAATCCTAGACCAGGGAAGAATGACGCACCAGTCCAGCAAAGAGACGAATGTCAGCATGTGTCTCGTACTGTCCATTCTGAGCGCTGTTAACCTTCACGACCTCGAACCTATTCTCCTCGGCGTTCCAATGAAATATGCGTTTCACGCCTGCCCACCTGCACCACTCCAGACACCGCCAGCACGGCCGCGCGCTGCCCATTCCGTTCTTCGTGAATCGCGCGACGTAGATGTCCGCGCCGTTCGCTCGCGGGTCGCGACGACGCGTGTCCCACCCTCTGTCCCCGTCCTTCAAACGCGTCGCAGTCGGTCCGTTCAGCGATACGCCAATAGACAGAGGAGGACGCGTGTGGCGGTGGGCCGACGAAGACCGGCTCTCGCTTCCGCTAGTCTCTCCACTACTGCTGCTACTAGAGCTGCTGCTCGCCGGCGGTGGCGACGGTGGCGGCCGACTCTGGCTCGAGTTCCGCCGCGCACGCTTGCCCTTGCTTTTGGGCGGCTTAGACGTACCAGTCCCAAACGTCGTCTTCGCGGTCAGACTCGGACTGGGACTCGAAGGCGGAGGGGACGGCGGGGGTGGGCCCAGAGAGGGTGCTCTCGGGGCCCGCAACCCCTTTTGGCCCTTTTGTTGTATGTTGTTCTGGGGGTGCAGCTGGTGAAACCCGACGCTCCATGCCTTGAACCTGCGTCTTGAACGACGGAGACATGCCGGTCAAACTGAAGATCGCGTGCATCTCTGCGTGCATCGACACGGGCTGTGGCGCAACAGAAACGTGAGGGGGCTGGGGGGCTTACGGATGAGAGAGATCCGTGTGCTTACCTTGCGATGCCCATGCGTCCTGACTTCCGCGCCATCGTAGTGCGGTCGATGATGGTTGTACCCCGAAGATATGACTTTGCCTCCTTTGACCATGACCGCGCCTAGCGTGAAGCACATCGGGCTCTTCGATGCGGCGTCGGCGCACTGCGACAAGTAAAACTGGGTCTTGTTCATTTTGGCTCGTAGGAGATATTCGCTGATGAACACACGATAAGCGTAAGGTTTGTGGAGGGCAGGAAGAAATACACCCATATACTCACTTGCAAATGTTGGGTCAAGATACCGTGAATCTTAGTGAATGGACAACGCAAGATAGAAGGCGAGAGGAAGTAGAGGGCACTGAGGAAGAGGACCTGAACTGGAGGGAGTCAAGGACATGAGGCCGTCAAATACGGAGTTAGAAGGCACCCTGCCCTGAAGCATATCACGGGACCGCATAAAATTCGCGTCTCATCGATCTCTTCCTCGTACCAAATTTTCCCTCATCCTACAATGTCTGTCGATCTCGGAAAGCTCGAGGCCCACCTCGCGACTCGTTCTTACGTCGAGGGGTGAGTGTTCCCATCCTTTTATGCATCTTTTCCATGATGAACACAACGCTATGGTCCGTGTTTCCAAGAAGCGACTAGACACCGCTGCTCAAGTATGCCGACAGCCATTTACCTAGCTTTCTGACCTTCATACCTTTCGACTCGCATTTGCGATTGAAGCGACAAATGCTAACTTCATTTTGCCTAGTTATACTCCGTCGCAGGCGGACGTTGTCGTCTTCAAGGCCATCTCTGCTGCGCCCGGCGCGTCTGCCAATCCCGCCGTGTCGCGCTGGTACACACACATCAAGTCCTACGAGGCTGAATTCGGCTCTCTCTCTGGCTCCAGCTCCGCCGGCGAGGCATTCCTCGGCGGTGCGGCTGCGGCCGCTCCCGCCAAGGCTGAGGAGGAGGACGATGACATCGATCTCTTCGGCTCCGACGATGAGGAGGACGCTGAGGCTGAACGCATCAAGGCCGAGCGTGTCGCTGCCTACAACGCCAAGAAGGCTGCGAAGCCCAAGACAATTGCTAAGGTCCGTCTTTTTTCCCATCTACATTGCTCCCCTACCTCGTCCGTTGTCGCCGTTCCTCATGTATATACGTTATCTTTTGAATGCAATGTTGACATTCTGCACGTAGTCTGTTGTCACTCTCGAGGTGAAGCCCTGGGACGACGAGACCGACATGGCGAAGCTTGAGGAGTCTGTTCGCTCCATCGAGATGGAAGGTCTCGTCTGGGGTGCCTCCAAGCTTGTCGCCATCGGCTACGGTATCAAGAAGCTCCAGATCACCCTCGTCGTCGAGGACGAGCTCGTGTCCCTCGATGACCTCCAGGAACGCGTTGCCGAGTTCGAGGACTACGTCCAGAGCTCTGACGTCGCTGCCATGCAGAGTGAGTGTTATCATTCCGGGGATCTTCGACGTGTGACTCGATTGATTGACTATCGCTTTGCAGAGCTTTGAGTCTCATTTTGTATATCACCAGCATATCCCGGGGTTTAGCGGGCTGCATCGTTGTGTTGTACAGATGTTAGAAGCAGTAAACCAAGTGTTGTAACGATCTACTAGAACCCCATGTGCCGCCCATGAATGTCGAAGCTTTATGGTGCGCAAATATTCCTAGCTCATCGTTTCATGCCGAAACAAGCTGCTTTTATCAGTCCTCTGAAAGTCTCAATGAGTGCTCCGTCACTGCTTGAACTTGCGATCGCCACGCCCTGTTCATGAGGTCAATGCAGCTGTTAGACAGTGAGAACGGACCCACTCAATCTCTCCTGGCCCCTCAACGACATGAAGCATATTTGTTCTCGCCGATCTCGCTGCAAGGCGAACATCGCCGGAGTCCTACGAGTCTGTCGCGAGGACTTGGCGAGGACCTTATATCCGGGGGTCCCAGGGCGAAGCGGAGAAGTTACGCGATGCCACCAGCAGACACCCCACTATCATTTCCAGAGTGTCTGGGATGTCACTTGTGTCATGCAGGAACGAAACGTCACCTCATCTCAGCGGTGTCTCGGTCTATTGGAGACCGGAGTGCAAATCTTCAGAACTAGCTCGAACGAAGCGAGCAATGTTACCAGGGAGGATATGAGGAACGACTGGACTTGTCTGTTGGTGTGTTCATTTGAGGTGTTTATTGTGAGTACGTCACCAGCCGATGTGCCAGCGAAGTAACCAGCTTCAATTCCTCGAGGCAGTCAGCTGGGGAAGTGGCGACAAACAAGGGGTTCTGGACCGGGGTGAGGATCCAGCGCGGCGAGGGAGGGCCGTGATGTGACTGGAAAAGTGAGACGCTGGGCGGCAGTGGGTTGTTTGCGCATGTTGTCCTAGCGACGTTGAACAAGTGCTGCCCGTCTTCGACCTCCTCCGGACGCCCACCCCTCTTTTCTCCCGCCGTCCTCGACTCCCCGTCCTCGTCGACATTAAAGAACCCGTCCGCTCCTTGCGTATCTTACACCCTTCGCCATGAAGACTATTGCGGCAGCCACCCTCTTCGCCTCCGTCGCACTGGCCCAGACGGTGAGTCTTGCTCGTTTGACGCCTCTTGGGGAAAATTGGTGGGATGGGGACAAGTGGCGACATGGGCAAAATAGGGCTTTGTTGGCGCTAGTTTCCATCAGGATACCTCTTGAAGGGAGCCTTATGGGCAGGGCAAAGGAAGAGGTGGTCGTGAGTGGGCGGCGACGAATGGGGTTTGACGAAAGCGCGTTGGAGGGCCAGCCAGCATATATGCGGCTGCGGACGGCTTCCCCTGGCTTGAACGCCTTGTGGCCATTTCTGCCGTTACGATAACCGTCCGATGAACGGATGGTGTGTCTGGATGAATTATCCCGGGCTGAATGTTCTATGATTTTGCCCTACTAGAAGCTCTTCGTGCTCAGTGTCGAGTTGGCAACGTCTGACTCCTGTTGATCGATGCTTAGGTCTCCCTCATCCCCTCTGGAATCGGGTCTTCATGCTCGTCCTTCCTCAATGACTTCAACAAGGACACCACCCTCACCACCTGTACCTCCGCCCTCATCACCGCCTCTGGTGCTTTTGCGCCCACCACCAACTCATCTGCAACCGCTCCCTCTGCCTCTGATGCCAAGATCGCCCTCGCGGCTGTCTGTACCGCGAGCAATGCATGCTCCGAATCCTCAGTCCGCTCGAAACTGGCGGAGTTCTCCCAGTCTTGCACGGACGAGCTCACCTCGAGCCAGAACAAGGATGTGATCCGGACTTACGACGTGCTCTACTCCCTCCTCCCGCTGAAGAATGCCATTTGCTCCAAGGACGACAGCGGGAACTACTGCGTCTCCACCATCGGCTCGACCACGTCGCAGTCCGCGTCCCAGCTCGCCAGCATCGCCCAGTCCATCTCCGTCCCCGCCTCGGCGGTCTCGTCAAACGCTCGCCGCGCTGACGCCGCGCAGGTCGTCGCGGCCATCGCCCCGAACGCGACGACGTTCGCGAACAACAACCTTCTCTTCCTCCTCCTCCAACCCAGCCTCGCCAAGAACGCTCTCTGCCAGACGTGCACACGCAACATCATCACGTCGTACATCTCGTTCGAGTCCGCGACGCCCTACGCGCCCGGCCTCGCCGCGTCCGTCCTCCTCCGCGGCCAGTCGGCGCTCTACCAGGCCGTCCAGAACACCTGTGGCTCGACCTTCCTCAGCGGCGCCGTCGCCGCGGCCGCCGGGCTCTCGGGCGGTGTCGTCGGCCAGGCGTCGGACTCTGGTGCTTCCCGCACGATCCTCGCCAACTCCGGTGTCGCTGGCGTGCTTGTCGCCGCCATCGCGATGGTCCTCGGTGCCGCTCTCTAAGCTCTTCATGTATAGCTCGGGAGTCGGCATTGGGGTTTGGGAGGGGGGGAGCCGATTATTGAATGAACGGACGCTGTGGAGGTGGTGGGGGTGCGCTGGCGTATACATATATGCGTGGCTGGCTGGTTGCTGTTGAGTGTGCTTTGGCTTTATTTCCCGCGAACGGCGTGCCGTCGCGTGTCGCTATCTCCGTAACGTAATATACCCTGTGGATGTGTGTTGCGTTTCAAGTTACAACGTTAGATTATCTCGGCACTCGCGAGGGCGCCGTCTGTCGTGGCGTCGTCATATGTTCGTTCACTTTGTCTGCACCGGGCATGTCGTCCGGGGCGCGCTGGAAAAGCGCACATGTGGCACGGATACCTCTCTACAAATTTCTTGTCTTACGTTTCGTCTTACCTGAGCTTGGAGAGTGATCGTCGTGCAGGTGTGGCAGGGCGCGACTAGAAATGAGATCTTGTCAAGTAGTCCTTATCTCAGTCCCACCCTTTCTGCATATGCGGATGCCTTACTCTGAATCTGGCAAGTGACCGAATCAGCTTGCGATCCTCCCTGTGGCTGTACTGTAAACGAGCCCCAACTGAAGACTAGTCAAACTCGTGCACCAACACGAGATGTTATACTTTGCTTGTCGGTGTATGGTGATGCGCCTGCGAGATTGTAGCTGGGGGCTGACTCTCATACGGATGGTGCATTTCACAGTGAATCACAGTGAAGAACGCGCTGTTGTCACTCGTCCCTGACTGGGGTGTCTTCTGTTCGGCTTCCTGCAGGTAGATATATAGCATTCGGTCGTCGGGGCAACAATACTCATGCATCCTCCTCCTCAACCACACATCCTCGGCCCCCCCTCTCTTTTCTCTTTTCTGCATACGCTTTCTCCGATTGCAGCTCCTCTAAAGCAGCCAACGACGTTCAAACCCCGCGATGATCTTAGTTGCGCGATCACATGACCCACTGCGATAAAGTCGGAACGTGATTGGACCTAACCCAAGTTCATCCTTCACTGTCACGGTGCCCACCACTTTTCCCGTCGGTTAAAACCACTTCACCTCTTCTCCACAACCGTCGTTTCCTCATTATCGAAATGTCCTTGAGGAACAGCCCATTCTTGAGGTCAGTACAGCTCCGCAATGCCCCTTTTCTACTTTCAGTTTTGGGTTGAACGGTGGTTCAGAAAACGCACTCGTTCGATCGAGCCGATCGACGAGTCCGCCGACCGCAAGAGATTGAGACGGCTTTCTACCCTTCCTCTCGATGATGAGGCCTCCTCGAGCATGGTCAGTGATACCAACGACGCGTCGCCATCGATCTCCGCTGACCACCCACTCGCCACAGCCCTCCCCGGGACCATCCCGAGGACCATCATTGTCACGCCTCAGTCTCGAAGGTTCATTCACTCAGGAGCTCGCAAGGCGCCTCGATCAAAGCCCTCGCCGACCACGACTGAGTGCCTCCTCGTCCTTCCTACACTCGGCACCGCTATCCTCTCGCGCATCGTCCATAGACGATGACGGGTTCCACGCGCTTATCCGGAGCGCTTCCGTCAGTGACATCCGCAGGAAACGGGATTCGATGGGGCCCGGGTCCGAAATCCCCACGTTCAAGGAACACTCCGCCTTTCACGTCCTCAAGTCCGTCAACAATATCGACTACTCCGTCCCTTCCCAAGCCGACGCCACCGCGGGGTCGCCGATCGGATGGTCTCACTCGAACGCCCTTGTGTTCGGGCGCGGGAACCGTGTCTACTACAAGAGCATGGCTGACACCGAGGGCGTCGCGCAACAATTGTGCAAGATCACCGACACCATGGGCAACCTCGCTCTTGTCCAGTGTCCAGGGGAGAAGCACCCGAACACCGCCGCGCTCGCCACCTCAAATGGCTATATGCAACTTTGGGACCTCGCGACCAAGAGAACAACCCTTCAATGGAGAATGAAGGGACCCACTTCGATGATCTTCAATAGCACCCTCCTCACCGTTGGCGACGAAAAAGGCGCGCTTCGCCACTACGATACGCGCGTGAACGGCCCGGCGAAAATGAAAGACCAGGCAACGAAGGTCACCCGCCATCAGGGTCGCATTACCTCCTTCGCATGGAACCGCGACGGGTTCACCATCGCAAGCGGCGATCAGAACGGCCTCATCCTCGTGTGGGATATCCGCAAGCCGAGATTGCCCCTTGAGGTCGGTGAGCTCGTCCAGCGCCGTCGTAAAATGCAACACGTCGGCGCAATCACGGTGCGTGTCTTCTCTCCGCTCTCAACACGCTGCCTGGTTTTCACACGACGTCCGTAGGCACTGGCCTGGTGCCCGTGGTACGGCAAATACCTCGTCTCTGGCGACTCTGCGCCTGATCAGACGGGCACGATCCGCATCTGGGATATCGCCAACGACAATGGCGCATCCTCGCGCACTCCCGACCGGCCGACAAAGCTCGAGCTCGACGCACAAATCACCTCCCTCCACTTCTCCCCCCACATCAACGAGCTCCTCAGTACGCACGGCCCCGGGAAGGTGACCGAAGTCCCGTCGCTCAGCAACGTCAATGTCGACCCGCTGCAAAGCCGAATGGCCAACTCGATCGTTGTGCACCAGTTCCCACTCATGCGGCACGTTCGGACGGTGTCTGTTGCGCGGAAAGGCATCGCGGGCAGCGTCCTGAGCCCCAACGGGCACCGGATCGTCCTTGCTATCCCTGAGGAAGGACAGCTGAAGGTGTGGGACGTGTGGGGCAAGTTCAAGGCGCCGAAGCAGCAGAGCTTGTTCGAGTCGTGCGCCATCCGGTAGGGCGAATGCTCTGGGGGAACCAACGATAGATGCCGCTATTCTATCGGTCGGTCTCTTCAGTGGCTCAATCCTGCTGCGATCGCTGCTGTGGAGCCGGCCACTCCGTCCGGCTCACCGCTCACCGTTCCCTGGCATTCAGTCCAGCGGCCGCTATTTCACACCATCATCCACTGCGATACCTCTACGATCTGATCGTACATACAATAGTACTATAAGGTAGGTCACCAACCCAATTTCTATATGCTAAGTCATTGTAGCCCTTCGGTTCACCGTGTATCATTCAGATCTTCTTGTCGCCGTGTGGGATACCGTTGTTCGTCTGTGGTGCATAGCGTCTTCATGTACATATCCTCCCTTCCTTGTTTGTTTTCGCTTGGCAGCGGTCATGTAATAGAGCCGGCGTACTGTACGCGTGCTTTGTACGTTTAATGTCTGCAGATACTAGTAGAGATGAACGGGAACATCGGTCTATGGACGGATGATAGGTCTTACAGTGCGGCTGCGGTGGATAGTGTGCTCCGGATTGTCGAGGAATACTACTACTCAGAATATGGCTTCGTTGCCATGCTCGCTCCGAAGACTTGAACTCTGAGGCTATGTATATGAACTTGAATGCGATCCGCACAGTGGCTGTGCATCCCCTTTCTATCATAGGTTTCCTTACCGTGGACCCTAACATGAACGTTCGACAGTTTCGCTGTGTTCTCCCGCCGTTTCCTCGTGGCCAAAAGGGAGCTTAGAAAAATTATGAGGATTCCGACGTATTCGTGAGTATTACTTGAACTTCGCTCTCTTTTGTTTTCCTTGTACCTAGTGTACGATGGCCGCAGTGGGACAGACAAATGTTTATGTTGGATGGCCGGGTCATCATGCCTCCGAAATCCAATAGCAACCAATGGGAGCGGTGAATGGGGGGAAGGGAAACACGTTTCAGGATGTGGGTCCAGCGCGTCCAGGCCCTGGCCCTGCCAGCATGGGCAATACTTAGTTTCAAATTGGCGCCCACTTGGCTCATTTTGATCTCTACTTACCACGTCGACGTCAAGCTCTTGCCCGACAAATCTGTTGCTCTTCCCCTCTGTAATGCGTCGCTCGTCGTCATCACCGGCATGCAGGTCAATTATTTCAAGCTGAAGCCCTTCACTGCACTGCCCGCTGATGGGTGAATAATCCACGAAGTCTGCATCTGGCTTCTTCGCTGGACGACATGCCCAAATGTTGCATCGCGCCGACGCCCTTCGTTCTCCCGCAGTCGCATTCGCAATCACTGTGCATGGAAGATTGGCAAGCTTCCCGCGGCCTTCCCATGGCTGCCTACTCAACACGGCTTCGAGTCGGCCTGTTCTGTCAGGATCACTCGGAGACCGTCATCATCGAACATCCCGCTGGAGTGATGGACGCGGAAGCCGCTGCCTGCGCCCGGAATTTGACCTTCAAGGACGCGCTCGTCTCCCTCACAGCTCACGCACCTTTGACAAGGTCGACCATTCCCATTCCGTCGTCTGGCTCCGGAGGCCCTCAAGCTGGCTTTCCTTCCTTCCGTTCTTTACTGCTCCTGGTGAGCGTCGCTTCGTCTCTCGCCGCGAGGGCTGGTCTCGGACTCCCCGTGCACACTCCCGCTACCGTTTCCCCTACGGTTCGGTGGAGTGGGTGAAAGACGGCAGCTCATCAAGTTCACCCCCCGCCTCCAAGCACTCTTATCCCGAGAGCGAGCCCTTCGTTTTTCTCTTCGCTCCTGGGAACCTTTTGAATCTTTCCCTTTGCTTCACCCGCGCGTTCTCCGCGCGTGGACACTTCGTTCTTCCGGCCTTCGGGTGCCAGACGCGTTTCTCGGAACGTATACTTCACCTTTCTCTCTTGCTTTGGCTTTGCTTTGACGGCTTTCGATAACCATGGCGAACCCCAATACCAACCCTTCTCTAAACTCGGGCTCTAACACGAACCCTACGGATTCTACGTCTACGACCCCCACGGATACCAACGCAGGCATTCCTGTGGACCCTAATGCTGGTACGGTTGGGCAAACGAGGTGAGTTCTCTGCGGTCGTAGCTTTCGACTGCCGCAGCGTCCTGAAGCTGTTTCCCATCAAGCGCAGTGCCAGCCGCATCCACCTCCTCCCTCATAAACCCGGACTCCAATTTGGGCAGCGGGAGCAGCGATGGTACCCCTGTGGCTGGATTTGTAAACCAAAGGTGCGTTTGCTTGGCCTCACCTCATCCGGGACCTCCTGAATGACGGGTGTCTGGATCGAAACAGCGCCTCCTACCGCAACGCGATCATCATTGCATCCGCTGTCAGTGGAGCAATTGGCTTGATACTTGTGGTATTTGTCGTCTGGATGATCTACCGCCGCCGCAACAGGCGCAAGGCCAGCGGGGGACCTACCTCGGGGAACGCGGGACGTCCGGCGAGCGACTCGAGTTGGGTTGGGCCGCGCCTCACCCCCAGCGACGCTTTCAACGACGACAAGCTCGAGGCAGGCGATAGGGGAAGCAGGGCCGACAGCCTGGAATCTGGCACTACACTCAATGACAGTGGGATGGCACACAAGAAGTCCAGTTCGTTCGGCACGTCGACGACATACAGCCCACGCCCTTCCATGGACAAGCTGAGGATCATGACGGTGCCGCTGGTCTCGCATGATCGGTTCCAGGCGCCTCAAATGTCTATCGTTCCCGCAACCCGCCCTTCTCTCGAACAACCTGCGCCGCTAAGTCCCCTCACTCCTCGGCCCCGCAGGGCCCCTGTCTTGCGCGTAGAGTCCAGTGGACACTTCAACAGCGGCATCACCATCGAGCAAGCCAACCCTTCGCCAGATATCCCGCTTGTGACGCCCGTGGAGGCCTGGGGTTCTCCAATGGCTGACAATCACGGAAACTTGTTCGCACTCATGCCCCCTCCCGCTTGTCGCGACTCGATGGCTTCACTGTCACGCCAGTCCTCTCGTGCGTCGTCGCGCAACTCGCCCGTAGTCGATAACGAGGCTGTCGAGGTTACCAGCCCGCGCAACAAGGCGGTCTTCTCAGCGAACCTAAAGAAACGACGTCACTCACGCGCGGACAGCATCGATCCCTACCGCAGATCCGCTACGTCAACGAAGGTTCGGCGGAAATCTGTACGCTCGTCTCGCACAGACGTCCTAGCTTCCCGCTCAGCCTCGTACAACAATGGTGCTATCGTCCGTCGCAGGTCCAATCGCTCATCCCGAGCATCGCGCGCTCCGGAGGTGGCGCTAAGTCCCCCCGGAGGTCGCCGTAAATCTCGCGTGCCGAGCGTCGCGTCCTCTCGTCGGTCGCAAGCCACGGTCAATGAGACACGTATCTTCTCCGGGCCCTTAACTCCAGCTGGTGCGCCCAAGGGACTGCCCGCGAATCCACGCAAGCCATCCAACGTTGCAGCGAGCCAATCTGCGCACGAGGGGTTCACGTTCGCGCCCTCCCTTGGCGCGCTGCCCATCTCCCGCCCCGAGACGCCGCGCACCGCTCCTCTTTACACTCCGGAGCCGCAGACGCCGCGCACCCCCGGTGGCCACGCGCGCCGGCCCAAGGCGGCGGTCCCCCGCACGCCGACGTCACTCGAGGATGCACATTGGCGGAATATCCCCCTCCCCGAGCCCCCGGTGACGGCAAGCCGCCCAACGACTCCACGGCCGCTCCCTACAGCACCGAAGACACCGCAAAGCGCAAGCGCGGGTGGGCTGCTCTCGCGCCCCCGGACTCCCCAAACCGCCAGCGTGGTGCCGTCGCGCCCGAGGACACCGCAGAGTGCGGGTGTGGTTCGTCCGCCTCCGAAGACACCGAGGACGGCGCGTGCGGAGCTGCGCTTGTCACAGCTGTCGAGGACGCTCTCTGAGGTGTCGCGCGAGTCGGATTACATGGGGAAGGCGTTCTAGATGTCCATCTCCGCTTCTTTTCGCGGATGGATGGGACTTTTTTCGCATTGCATCCGTCCTGGATGGCGGCCGCCTGGTCATTTGGCGACGTATGGACGCTGTTTTGTTACGTATCGCACGCTCCCTTCCCCTGCGCTCCGACGTTGACGTTGATGTACGATTGTGTTGTATTTTGGTTACCGTGTTAGTTACTGGCTCTGGCCTTTGATGAGCGCATTGTGCGTTCTCCCACGAATCTACATGCCTGGCTGATGTGTGTTATGATTCTCCAAGTTCTGTGATCCGTTCGCAGGCCTTGCTCTAAACGTAGACATCCGGCTGGATTAGTTCGTCTTTAAGAAGGTGGTTCGGTATGTTCTTAGCTGCATAAGTGTGCAGACAAAGACGGTTAGCGGATACTAACCCTAGTGCCCAGCGTTGTATCAGCAAGGTTGCCGGCCGATGGATATGCTCGTGACAAAAAAAGCATCGGTATCATGAACCATTGGGACCATTCTAGATCTATTCCCGGTGTAATGATATCCAGAAGTGCGCAGCTTCCTAGGTACGAACGACGTGCGAGAAAAGCTACTAGTTTGGGAAGACGAGGCTCAGGATCATGAGGCTATTTCATTGGATTGTCACCTTTGATGTGAAGGCGAAAGACTATCACGCTGCGGACACGGTGGTCTCCAAGAAGGACGGTAGAAAGGCAACGCTTTGGATGATTCTACAACAGCGTGTTGGAGTCGACATGCTCGAGCCCTTTGGTTGCGGGCGATGCTCATAGGGCAACGACACGGCGACAGGAAATTGGACGGATGGGTTGGATGTGTACTTACAACTAATATTGCACCCGTTGCGGTCGGCGTTCAGTATACAGCACTGTATCCCGGGTACGGGTACTCTGCCGTCCGCTGCTGAGATCTCCAGTTACTCTCCCTGTTGCCACCAAGAACCTTTTGCTCCTCGCACGCTATTCCGAGGGAAAGGTGGATCGGGATCGGGAGTAAGCAAGGATGAAGTATGTGGTAACAAATATATTGATGCAACTGAGCGAAAGAAAGACAGTGAGAGTTGTAAGGCACCTCGTAAGGTCATCAGTTCGTGTGAGCGCGAACAACGGCCGAAATAAATGCCTGATCAGCAGAAGTCGATATTCCCTTCATTAGCAACTCCCGACCTGATGGAATGCGCAGAAGACTGAGCAGGTCAAGCTGGGAGTGAATAGCAAGGGTGTGTCGGAGCAGAAGACAGCGCAGTGGCCATCGCGGAGACAGATCGGAGGTATTTGAGGAAACCATTCCCCAAGATTCATGAATTAGAGGGCGAGCGTTCGACCGGTAGGTGGTGGACGGAAGAGAGGACCAGGGAGGATTTTTGCAAGTCGTTTTGATGCAGTTTAGGGCCGGTTCGTGCGGGGCTAGGATGTACGGCGCTTCCTCAACTCAGAGCAAATCTCCGTCCGTATGTTGGGATTTTCCACCGACTCGGACCACCACCCACTGCCATTGTCATATGCATATGCTTGCTTCACCTGCATTTCAAATCACACCTACACCTGTTTCCAATGGCTTCCTGCCTCTAAGCGCAAATCGCGCCCGAAGGAAGCCAGAGGAGCACTCGAGCGCGGCGCTCACGGACCGCGCAGGAACATGAGGTCAGGCTTCGAGAGGAGAAACACAGCCCCCGATATCAGAATTGCCCGTTGGACCCGCTGGAACCCCTCGGTCGGGAGAGGAGCACCACCGGCAACAACACAGATACAGGGGCCGTGGCCATGTCCTCGCACACTCGCCCCTCGTCAGCGAACTCCCCTTTCGCCCACACACCATAGACTGTTTTCATGGACTGGCGCAGCCATGCCAACCTGACCAAACCTGACGATTTCTGGGAGCTGTGGAACGCCAATCAGCGTGCGTTCACGGCTATCGCGCAGACGGAGGGGGCAGCGCGAAGCGGAGGTAAGCGTTGCGTTGGATTCTTCTGAGAGTTGCCATCTTACCTCCACTCCCCCTGGGACATGCTTCTTCGACCGCACAGTTGCGGCGCTGACACTGTTGGCCTGGGATATCCTGACGACATTGGACGATGAGGTGGGTGGGCCATCTTCGAAATCAGATCCGCGAATTTGAATGACAAGGTCCTGTCCAGGTCAAGCTGATCTGGCGGTAAGTACGCACCCTCTCATTCGGCCAAGCCGTCCATACTTATGTCTCATGTCTGTTTCCATATCTCTTGCGATAGATCGCAATGGACCCTACCTAAGGCACTGTATCTATTCGTGAGGTACTTCTCGTTGATCACCTTGATGTGCGTTTCGATCCGAACAGGGGCCTCCCCGCCACGAAACACTACTGACACGGATGTTATGTGAACTATAGTCTCAATACTACACGGAACGTGCTGCCGTGCATGCCGTGGCTAGTCTTTGAAATCCTCGCCACACTTCTGGTGGAACTGGCCGCGCAGATCATCATGATACTGAGAGGTACGTCATCGTCGAGGTTCATCCCCTGGAGCGCGGCTACGGAACATCTTTTTTACTCCGTCGTTATACGCTTTAGTGTACGCCATCTATGCCACGAAGACGCGGATTCTCCGCATCATGCTTGGAGGCTTCGCCGTCCAGGTTACTCTTATGGCAGTCAGCTTGGGTATCAGCATGCCGAAGATCATGGCGGGATTTTACTGCAAAGCGGCAGACCTTCCTGCCGAGATGGTGCTGTTCAGGTGAGCTTATCTACAGTATCCTAACATTCCGGTTCTCACGTACTATATCTCTACTTCAACATGGCAGCACGGCCTCTATCGTCTACGAGACATTCCTCTTCGGTTTGATGATGGTCGGTGTGACCAAGGGTAGAGAGGGTCACTTCGGAGATACAACGCTGATGACCGTGCTTGTGCGCGACGGAACTGTCGCATACGTCGGCATATTCTGTACGTCGTCGTCCCGATGGTGCGAAATCTCATGCCCAGTTAAAGTCTGATTGGATCCGATCTGCAGTGGTGATGCTGTTGAATACAGTCCTATTCACCATGGCGCCGACCACCCTCGTGTTGATTGGGTTTCCGTAAGTCCCTGGTTCTGGCTGTGTCATACGAACCCAATCTGACGGTAGTGACTAACCAGATGGGTTCTCGCAATCGTCGGTGTCGCGGTGAGTGCGGAACCGCCTACTTGTGCTGACACACCGTCTGATGCTCACATGCCTACGCTCAGGGCTCACGCCTTCTCCTCAACCTCCGAGCAAAACACGCGACAAACATAAGCGGACCCTCGTCGCTTGCCGATCTCACTTTTACCATCCCCTCCCACATGTACTCCATCATCAATTTCGAGGACCCCGACGCAGAGCCCACAGACGAGCTGGAATCAGAAGATGCAGATGAGGACGATGATATAGACCGGGAGGACGTCGCGCTCAACCCCTCGCGGAGTAACACCGCAAGCAGCCATGGGACTGGTCATAGCCGTTCCAGTGCACGCGGGCGCGCCCGACCCGTTGATCTGAGCGATGTCGAGTCCACCTCGTCCTCTTCGCCATCGTATTCGCCGCTCTACCCAGAGACGAGGTTGCCTGCATGACGCTCATCGTTACCCCTGCAACGATGTGTAAATATGCTCTGCACCACATGCCCATGACAGACCACCCCTTCCAGCCCAGTTCGACCAACACTTTTTAAGTTTTCGGGAAGACTGTATGGAGACCTAAGCTGTGTTGAGTTGAACAATAGATTACATACATAGGTTTGAGCATGAGGACATGTCCAGGTGGTAAACGGATTTTCTCGAACACCCTATTGATTGTCAGTACAACTTGGAGCTTCGACACCGACGGGGAGGGTAGTCCATCCAGAATACCTGGCAGGGCAACTGCCTGCCTAGTTCTATAGGAGCATCCAAGAAGCAGCCGCAAGCACCGTAGCGCCAACCACAGCGACGTAGACGTCCGCCCTGACAACGGCCCCGTTTCCCCCGCTCTGAGTCCCCGCCGCCCCAGTCGCTGTCGCGCCAGTAGAGCTGCCGCCAGCGGACCCGGTTTGGGTGACGAGGACGGTGGACCCACCCGAGACGGACGGGACAAGGACGCCGTCAGTGAGGGAGAAGACCTTGACGTAGTTGATGTCGAAGTATGCGTAGGTGTAGTTCGTGCCGTTGTTGATAACGTTGTTGAGGTAGCACGCCGTCGCGGAGCCGTCGCCCCCACAGGTCGACTGGTACACGCTCGCGACGCCTGCCCTGTGATGCGCCACGGAGGCGAGGTTAGAATGAGAGAGAGTGGAGCGGATGGAGAAAAGAAAGGGAAGGAGGGACACACCAGTCGCCACAGAGGGTGATGTCGATGACGAGCTGTTGGGGCGTGAAGAACTCGGTAATGTTGCAGGACGAGGCAGGGTATGATGCGGAGGGAGTGCCCCACGAGGAGATGTCGACGCTGCCGTTCGCACTAGAGACCGAGGTTGGGACGTTAGATCTCTACAATCTTTCCGGTCAGCAACAACAACCTCCTGGTAAGGGTTCGTAGAACCTACACTCCAGAACCAGATGCTGCCAATACAAAGTCAATCTCCAGGTCATTCCGGGTTCAACGGAGGCTGGTATACGTACTAAATACCAGACACGTCAAATTGCGTGGCCCAGACTCCCCCTCCCGCGTTCGCGAAGTTCTCCCCGTAGCTGTTCGCCTGGTTCTCCCCGACGGTGCACCCTGAGCCGTCCGTGCAGTTCGTGCCGCCGGTGGTGCCGCTCTGTGTGACGCCTGACGCCTGCGTGCACCCGGTCTGCGCGTGCAGGGCCATCTGGTTGGCCTTCATGAGGTTGACGCCCTCAATGATGTCGATCTCGCCGCCAATGGGCCAGTTCTCGCCCTTCGTCCAAAACGCGGGCCACACCTGTTACGTTGCGAGCACAACGAGGCACGAGCACGTTGGCCCGCGAAATCCAGTTCGGGAACGGAGAGAGCATTTACGTACGGAACAGCCATACGGCAGGTGGTTCGCGTCGAACACGATGACCGAGCCCACCGAGAAGTAGTCCGTTGTAGTGATCCTAACCTGGAAGCATGCAATGCGAAGTGGGCAGTGTCAGTTCATTTTCGCCAATCCCGTAAGATCAAACGCCGATGGAGAGATCCCCGCTTTTGATCACCGAAGCTGCGGTGATGCAATATGTCGACTTGAAACAGAACAAAAGTGGACGACGCACCGTGTCGCGCTTATAGTTGTACGGCACGAAGGTCGTGTTGTCCACCTTGATAATCGCGTGCCCAGAGTCGTCGACATACGCTAGCTTCGACTGGGTCGCGTTTGCCTGCGTCACCCAGTTAACATCACCTACCCCACCGAACATTTTAGATTCGCTTCTCAGTGCAGGGCGTGGAGCAAGGACTCACCATTGGTCAAATTGTCGTAGTTTCCGTAGAAATCCCATCCGGAGAAGAAACTCGATCCAGAGTACTCGCGCACAAGGTTATAGGCGGCTAGCACAAGGGGCGAGGGGATCAAGAGTGCGGCTGCAAGGTGAGCGGCAAGATACATTCGGTGTTACTGGGGCAGAAAAGACTGGGCTCCGGGCGAATAATAGCTGGGACCAGCTTCAAAAGCTGAGACGGTCTCCCGCTGTGACCTGGAGGACGAGATTCTGTATGGGAGCAAGGGCGTGAAAGATTGACAAGGCTCAGAGAAAGCAGGATGGGTTTAGGACGTACAGATTGGATAGCTGCGAAGGCTATATACCCTCCCCAGAGCGCAGCTAGCGTCTGAGCGGAGACTTCCCGCAGCGTTGGGCTACTGAGGATGGAGCATGACGACAAATATAGGGCAAAAGGTGCTTCTTTTACGAGTTCAAGCCTTCGTTTGAACACGAGGCAGCGGCGATAGGCAGGGCAGGCAAAGTTTGTAAGCTTTCTGACAAGATATAGGCGGCAAACGCCACGGCCAGTTGGGCAATGAGTTCGCTGAGAGCCATTCCGGAACTCTGCGTACGGTCGTGGGGATTTCGACTCCGGCTTTCGGACCTCAGTCATAGACTCATAGCTCTGGTGTGGACTGCACGATACAACACGGCGGCGGTCACCACCTCAGATGGTATGCTCACCGGCACTACAACTCTCTCGATCCCATCCACTGCAATCCCCTGCCTTTTCCTCCTCATTCTCTCTTCTTCTCATACTCTTCGTCATTCGCCCGATCTACGGCGACACGTGAAGCGCACACCCCGCCTCTTGCGCAGCCCTTGACGTTATCTTGACCAACCTATCCTTGGGGTAGGTGAGCTCTGGGCGATGGATTCGCGCGTTCATCGCCAGACACAGGATGTTCGATGAGGAGAATATCGCGCAGAGCGTTGGACACGACGGTGAGGTCACAGAGGACGGTGAACGTGCGGGCCGGTGGTGGCCCGTGCGCAGAAGATGGTCGTATTTGGGTGGCTTTTGACCTGTTTGTGGCGCTTCTCACGTGAAGCATATATATACGGCCTCGTGACTAAGACGTGACCCCGTTTCCCTCCCCCGTGATCAACTCGTCCCCTGCTATTCCTCCGAGCTCCCCGCGTCCTCCAACGAGCAGCAGGTCTCTCTCATCGCCAGAGACGACGCACATAATAAACCTCGACTGAGACGCACCGAACCCACTATCCCTGAAGGCCCGACGGCATTATCCCAAGCCCCCTTCAGCAGCATCTGTTCCGATATCTCATAAGTATTCCGAAAGCGATGGCATCTACACAGCCCGCCCACGATCCCGCCCTCCAATTCCCGCCCTCCGGCCCCGCCGCCAACCAGCAGCCCCCTGCAAACCAGCCAGCGGCCCCCGGGGCGCCGCAACCTAACCTCGCCGGGAATGTGCTCGCCAGTATGAGCCCAGATCAGCTCGCCGCCATCCTCAAGCATATCCCGGACATCCTGAACAGGGTACGTCCCTCTTGTTTCACCCCCCATCGCGTCTCATCCCGCCGGGCGCCCCGCCCCGCGAGTGCATTCCCCGTCGCGCGCGCATCCACGGAGCACGCGCTACACGTGATCGAGGCCATCGGTCACGTTCGTCGCGGCGATCGCGGGTGGTGCGCATGCGGGCATCTGCCACAGTGTCAGGGCGCGATAGGCTCGGGCTCGGCTTCTGTTCTGCGGTCAAGAGCAAGACGGAATGCCCATCTTCATTTCCATTGCGCTTCTCTGACTGCCCCCGCGCCGCGGAATCATCGACATCGCAGGCTATCGGGCCTGTGGGCGCCATGTGCCGTGCGGGCCTCGCCGGGTCCTGTGCTATCCTAGGCACAGGTCGTCGGCGGCGGCTTTGTGCCCTCTTTTCTGACCGCATGCGCTATGGTTATCCGTGCCTGCGGTGTGGCGCGCCTTGTATTCCTATGCATGCCATTGTTGTACCAGGAGTTCTAACAGTGCGTGTTCCGTTAGGGAGACATGAAAGACTCGGCCGCGGCGGAGGCGCTCTCGCACCTCGCCCAGGGTGCGTTTATGACCGCTGGGCACCCCGCCCCGTTCCCCCCGCCCCCTCATGGCATGCTCCCGAACCAGCCGCCCAACATCCAACCCATGGCCGGCGAACCTGGCCCCTCCTCGCACCCACGCGGCCCGCCAAACCTCGGCCAACTCTCTGCGATTGCAACGGCACTGCAAGCGACGGCACACCAGGAGGCGCCTCCGCCTCCACAACCAGAGGAAGAGAGCCCGGGTGCGGGGGGGGGCGAGGGCAGTGGTGGCGAGGGGGACAAGCCCGCCCCAGCGAAGACTGGAGGGCGGCGTGGCGGAAGGAATCCGACGATGACGAATGACGAGTGGGCAAGGATACGGAAGGATAACCACGTACGTCTATCATCTCATCTCGTTCCTGGCCTTCTTCCCTTCTCTTCTTCACCTATATGAAGACCTGTATTTGTATCCCTTCTCCCGCTATCCATTTGCCCTTAATCAATCCACTTCCACAACTCATCTTTCCTGGATCCTTCTGTCAACGTTGGCAACCCCGCCTTCCACCCACGCTAACCCCCCTTCCCTCAACAGAAAGAAGTCGAGCGCCGGCGGCGCGGGAACATCAACGAAGGGATCAACGAGCTGGGGCGCATCGTGCCGAACGGGTCGGGCGAGAAGGCCAAGGGCGCGATCCTCTCGCGCGCGGTGCAGTACATCCACCACCTCAAGGAGAACGAGGCGCGCAACATCGAGAAGTGGACGCTCGAGAAGCTCCTCATGGACCAGGCCATGGGCGACCTCCAGGCGCAGCTCGAGGAGATGCGCAGGATGTGGGACGAGGAGCGCGTCTCGCGCCAGCGTGCCGAGGCCGAGCTTGAGCTGCTTCGCGGGCACGGGGCAGGCGCTGGGGCTGGGGGGAGTGGGAGCGGGAGCGGGAGCCCGGCGGCTCAGAATGCGAATGCTGAAGTGCCGAAATCGGCGGGGACGAAGGAGAACGGGAAGCGCGATCGGGAGGACGAGGACGAGAAGGGCGAGGAAGAGCAGGCAGACGGCGACGACAGGTCGAAGCGGCCGCGCGTAGAATGAGGTGCGGGAGTCTAGTGTGCGTCTCTTGCTCCCTCGTCTCGCTATGACTTGCCTGCCCCCCACCTCCAGGGTTTTTAACGCTTATGTTCCCCTTCTTTTCTTTGGTTCCGTATGCGTCGGGTTGACCCGTCGTCGTGTAGTATACCACTGTATTGTTTGCACTGTCTGGGCTCGGATATCGATGTACGAGTGTGTATTTGTATGTAGCGGTCCGTGGGCCTGGTTATGCGGATGGTCGCGCTCTGCGGTCTCCAGACATGCATGTCATCGTGTATATGCCTGTTTGTTCGAGCTTCGAGCTCGCCGTCGTCGATTAGTATAATGATATCAACATGTATATATACATCAGCGTACTCCAGTGTGGGTCGAGGCCCGCAACCGGGTAAAAGATCAAACATACTTTACGCGTGCGCAAGGGTCGTAGCTCTCTCTCGCGAGGACCGAGAGCCGATATCGCCGTTGGAAGCCGCGGAGTTGATCCTGTGTTCAGGCCAAGATCCAGGTGCTATCATAGTTCGCCGGTCGGTAACTTCAATTTCGTAGGTATTTTTGTACCACTCGAGAAGCTCAGCCAAACCGCCGAGGGACACACACGCCAATATCCCGGGCGCCGACATTCGAATGAGTGACAAACGCATGTTGACGAACCGGTCAATCGGACGCGTCCGTCAGGATGGTCAGGGGGATTGTGAATGCTTCTAGCTGATGTTATTTTGTCCTACACCTGCCGCGAGGTGGAGGACTGGGTAGGCCAACATTAGCTGAGTCGTTTGCTTTGGGAGTTACGAAAGGCTGAAGCTCCCAACGAAGTGCGGGGCCCGGGTGAAACCGAGCCTAAGCTGAGCCAGACCGAAAGGTTTCCTTCCGCGAGGTCGTTGAGGTGTGCCGGTTACCCATCGCAGCGCTAGCCTTCCAAGTTCGACGCTTCGTCGGACGCCGGATCCAAAATGCACAGGTGTCCTTGTGGCTCGCGTGAACGATGCAGCTGCAGGGTCACGGTCGCGGGGGAGCCGCCGCGACGCTGAAACACAGTGCGCGATGTTGTCATGGGGCTCGGTCTCAAGCTACCATTGATTTTGACTCCCGAGCACAGTCATGACCGCCGCCCGGAGCGAGCGCGTCGCCCCCGGCGTCCGGTAGTTGTGGGAGGTTGTGGCACTGTGGTATGCATGGATCGAGGTATCCGCGATCAGGCGTATGGTAAATTGACATACCGCCGGCCCCACGACAATATGATCTCAGCGAAAGGGCCACACCTGGCCACACGCTCCTGACGCCAATTGATGGCGGGTTTCAATATTTCCATGGGAGGAAGGAAGGAGAGTGACGTATCTTGCTCGACATGGTGGCGACGTCCAGGCTCCAGTAAGCGTGAGTCGGTTCAACGGTCGGAAGGCCTCCGTTTTTCGTTGCCCTTGCGGATACGCACGCAAACGTGCCTCGGGAGCTGCGGCCCCAGGCTAGTCGAACTCAACCCTTGGGATCGGTGGCTACGAAGTTTTGGCAGAAGAAGGGCGGGCAAGGGTTCGGCGACCAACCTTCATGCACTAAGCAAGTATGTCCATTTGCGGGCCATGCTGACTAGTGAATGGTGACCAGGAGATGGCAGTGGGATTTCACGCCTCGTTTGCGAGATTGGGAGGATGAGGCCGCGGAACTTGAATATTCCGCGCGGACTGCAACGAAAATGAAGATGGGCTTCGGAGGCATTTTCTGGAACGCAAACGCGCACCATTCGCCGCCTCGGCATGGCTTGCCGCACTGCGGATGTAAGCACCAAAAAGGACTGGCAGGTGGGGGACGCGGGACGTCCGACAGGTCGCGATTAATATGCATGCTGTACTTACTACAGTTCATCCGTACCGTGCGCGTGATAGACAGGTCTATTCGGACTCCTCTGAGCTAGTTGGTAGGTGGTAAGTCAATTAGTTCTGCGGATTTCCAGATAACCTAGTGTTCTATTGTTAGTGACAAGCGTGCGAGGATAGAGGAGAGAATTTGCGAACCAATGGTGGTCCGACGACTCGGACATTGGGCGAGTGGCAACGTGGTGGCAATTGGGACAGCGAGGGCAATGTCTCCGTTTGTTTGCCAGCCTAGGCGTTGGGTACACGAAACGAGTTCCTTGATCGGGGCTTGTTGGTCGGTTTTTGTATCCGAGCCAGGGCAGGCGAGTTCCTCGAACAGGACTCTTCCTGAGGATACCACCCGGCGGAGTGGCGGAGATCCGGATGCGACGGATACTATATTTTACAGCGGCTTTCCGCTTGCTCAGAGCTGCTCAGAGGCCATCGAGCGCGTCCAGCATGGTTACTTGGGTGTGCCTTGCCATACGCGCATAGATACCGAGGCGGATGGGGATTGGTGGAGGGGATTAGGAGCTGGATATTAGTGTTGGTGCGGCGTCGCGGGAGCCACAGGCTGTCACACCGCCACGGCCGGAAGGAAAAGCCGGGCGCCTGATGGGAATGGGGATGAGCCCTGGCAGGTCCAGTACTTATTGCAGCTACTCGATCTAACCGACTCCAATCCTCCTCGGAATGACTTTCTGACCGATCAGGGTGCGTCTCTCCATCCCGCCGTTTATCATCACACTTACTCCTTACCCTCCCTCCGTCATCCTAGCCCTCGCAGCCCGTCCCACGCTCAGCTTCCTCTCTCAGCTTCTCTCTCTGCAGCTTGACTTGCAATTCCGCACTCGCGTCTCGTGGGAGACAGAACCCCTTCCTCGGCAACACCCTCCCCGCAGATCGTCTAAAGCCGGCCACCCTCGCTAACGCCAATCTCTCCCTCCTCCGACTTCTCGCCACCCACAGAGCAGTCCCAGGCACCACACTCAACGCCTACAATGGGAGCAAACAAGCGCGTCACCGACGAGGACCCTCTTTCTCGCCTCCTCGCGCCCCCGGTAAACGAGACGCCCGAGGAGAGGGACGTTCGCTTGCGCCTCGAGGCCGAGGCCCGCCAGATAAGTGACAGGATCGATGAGCAGCTCAAGGCAGAGCGCGCAGCGCTCAAGAAGAACAAACCCGTCAAGGTCCTCCTCCTCGGCCAGAGCGAGAGTGGTGCGTCCCGTCCTGACCTTGTTGGTTTGTTGGCGAGATCGCCGTCTAACGTTTCGTATTTGTCATGCACCTCCAGGAAAATCTACTACGCTAAAAAGTACGTCCTACGCTTCATCATACCTTTCTGGTTCTCTATGTTTCCGCTTTTGATGCGCGATATGGAGAGCGTTGGGAGGATTATTTGGTCGGCTTTGGCTCCGCCGTTGGGAGCGATCGTCTGTGGGGAGAGGGTTATGTGGGAGCGTAGTCCTTGGGCGCTTAGTTCAATGACGCGCCTTCCGCCCATCCGACGCATACATCCACCCTACCACAAGTCTGTGCCTCTCCACCCCACAGAGCGAGGATGCGGGGCCCACTCGCATCTGGCGAGCAACCATCGTCGTGTTAGCGTCCATTCATCACAAACACCCCTGATTGTTGTTCTAGTTTAGCGCCCCATAATGCCCGCCGCACCACCTATTATCACCGTACCCGATATGCGACCCAGCGACGCTGACGCCCCTTTCTCCCGCACACAGACTTCCAGCTGACGTACTGCCAAGACCAATGGGAGGCCGAACGTGCGTCGTGGGTCATGGTCGTGCAGCTCAACCTCGTCCGCGGCATCAACCTCATCCTCGACGTTCTCGCGGACGAGATGGCCAACACCGGCACTCTTGGCCCCGGGCCCCCGCCCCCAGTCGTGGACTCGGATGTCAGCGACGAGGACGACGACCTTGCCGTGCGCCCATACTCCCCCGTCGTCGGGACGGGACCTGTTGGCAGCTTCTCGGGCAAGCACCGGCTCCTGCGCCTGCGCCTGACGCCTCTGCGCACACTGCAGCGCGACCTCGAGGTGCGCATCGGGGTGCATGCCGGGGCAGACATGAGCGACGTACTCGGACTGACCCCCGGAGCGTCGCCACCGGGGTCGCCGCTACTTGGGGCGGCGGGTGGCGGGCGGAAGCAGGAATTTTTCGTGCGGTCGGCGACGAGCTGGAAGGAGTCGCACGCACGCCATCCAAGCGAGGGCGCAGGGCAGAAGCAGCGTGAGGTGCAGATGCGCGAGACGGCGGACATCCTCGCCGGGTGCGCGGAGGACATGAAGGCGATCTGGGAGGACCCCGTCGTCCGCGATATGCTGCTCCGAAAGGGGATTCGGATGGAGACGACACCGGGATTGTGAGTTTTCCTTTTCCCCGCAATTCGGAAGAAGGGTGCATGTGTCGATGTGCTGATGTCCGTGTTCAGCTTCTTGAACGACATCGACAGGATAGCGACACGAGATTACGAGCCTTCGGATGACGACGTGGTCCGAGCGCGGTTACGCACGCTGGGAGTGCAGGAGCACAAAATCAAGTTCGCCTCAGGTGACTTATCCGTCTTCTTTCCCACTCCCCCTATACCCGCCTTACTCACTCCTGGTCCCTCCCTTCCATTCTGTAGGCCCGGCAGCCGGCTCCGAGTGGTGCATATATGATGTTGGAGGCTCGCGCACGCAGCGCATCGCGTGGTACCCGTACTTCGACGACTGCGACGCGATCATCTTCCTCGCGCCGATCAGTTGCTTCGACGAGCGGCTCGTCGAGGACCGGCGCATCAACAGGCTCGAGGACAGCTTCATGCTCTGGAAGGCAGTCGTGTCGTCGAAGCTGCTCGCCAAGACGTCGATCGTGCTGTTCCTGAACAAGTGCGACCTGCTCGAGCAGAAGCTCCTGGGCGGTGTCAAGGTCAAGGACTACGTGCACAGCTACGGAGACCGACCTAACGACGTCGCACACGCGACAAAATGTGCGTGACTTCCCCCTCTCCTTTATTGCTACTATTGCGAGGACAGTAGTGACTCGGGCTAACGATGTGGTGGTACGACAGATTTTGCGCAGCACTTCCGAGATATCCTGCGGAAGCACTCGCCGGAACCTCGACCGTTTAGGGTGCATATGACCTCCGTCGTCGTACGTTTCCTCTCCACACCCGACGTTTCTGCGCCCGAGCTGAATATATGCGTCGCAACTTCCAGGACACGAAGGCGACTGCCGTAACGCTCGCTGTTGGTAAGTCTCCAGTGCGCCTCAGTTCTCTCCACTGCGTGTTGCTGTTGTCGCATGGGACAGTAGTTAATACGGGGTCATTTTATTACAGTTGAAGAAGGCATCCTCCGTGACCATCTCACGCGAGCTGACCTCTTATGACTACAAAAGAGTAGCTAGTAGCTATACTCGCGTACTAGCGACTACACATTAAACCCCATCGCCGCCTCTGGCCGACCAGCCGCTTCTCCTCTCCTCGTGATACACTAGATGAGCTTTTAGTCCCCAATCTTTTCGCCCCATTTTTCGCCTTCACCTTTACGATTTGGTGTCACCACCCTCCGCCCCCCGATTACGGATCTGTACAGTATCTACTCGCCATGCTTGGCCGTCGACCCTCGCTCGCCTTCGACTTGCTTTCCTCCGACTATCGCCTTCATGCTTTCACCGCGCACACGGCCGTTGTTGACAATCCTCCTTCCACTCCCGCAGTTCAGGAAAATATCTTCCACCGGAACCTCCGCGATTCCCACCTGACGTAGGCACACGTCCAAGTTCCCGTTGGCCCATTCGTAGGTATGTCCAATACGTCTTTTACCATCGCCGCCCATTGGTCCCTTTGTGTTTGTCGTTCCTCACACCTGGTCTGCCCTTGCCAGATGCATCCCCCATTGCCATGTATCTGCCATCACAGCCATGCCGGACGGCTCCTGTAAATGCGTTACGAGTCGCTTCGCATGTCGGAAGACGATCCACCCTCCTCCGCACGTGGACACATCCTATGCCCCACTGTCCCTTCTCCCCGAGACGTTCCTGCTGCGTGCGCGGTCAACCCTCGCCACCTCCCCTATACTCGTTCAACAACGCCGCCGCGTCGTACGCCACTGCGTCGTACGCCACTGCCGACGCCGGTATCTCGTCGCTGTCATCCTTCATCGCCACCACGCATCTCCGCTGTGCTGTAGTTGTAGCCCTCCAGATCCCGATCGTGCTTTCGGGCATGCTCTGATCCATCTGTTCTTTACTATCTTTTGTGTCTATCTGTCGCGCACGACGTACACTACTTGTTGTATCGGATATAAACATAATCTGAATGCATCGCTAGCTAGCTCGCCTATCTCGCTTACTTATGAGGACCATATACTCAGCACTGTACGTATCTTAGAGCCTGATTTATTTGTGGAATGGATATCAATATCTGGAGCCTGCATTCTCTGGAACCTGGGTGGCGCGCGCCGCTGTTGTTACATTGACCTGCCAAGCGTCTCGGTCGACGGGTGGAACCTTCGACAAGCTCGACTTGAACTTGCTTGAGCTCGACATCCAACGGTTCGAGACCTCCTCGAGCTCGTATTAGAATGGCCGAAACTCTCCTCTGCCTGCCTATATGTAATCCCGAGCACGACATTAGTGAACGCCAACCCCGTGTGGGCCTGGATCCTCCCGGGAGCCGAAAGGCGAATTCCAACCGATCAGCCGAGCACGGGTGCTTTGGTAGCCAAGGAGAAATTCTAGCATGGAGTTTCTAGAAGCCGAGCTTAACCTTCGACGACGTAAACCGGACGCATGGAAGCAACATGAAGGTCGGGTGGGGTCATGACTCATGAACATGTCGGCCCGGGGGGAAAGAATCCAGAAACAGATATATGAATAAATAAGCATCCAACATTTAACGAGACTACTAGGTGCGATACATACGTTAGTGGTAAACTGTGAATACAGAATGACTTAGTGAACAGGACTTCCACGCGGAGGGTGAGTCAGGGAATAATGCGCGAGATCTCGACTCTTGAGTCGACGATACATTCGGTATTCGATGAGAGATCGAGTGTGATTTCTATCGCCATGCGGTAGCGAACAAAACCGGCGCAGCGTGCCGAGCTCGAGCGTCCTATAAAGCGGCGGTTCAACTACTGTCTTCGCTGCTCAATATACAGCCCAAACCCTCGGCTCCCGCTTAAAGCGCGCTATAGTAATACACGAAGCCCAGGTCAGAAACGCACAATCGAGCACTAAGCGGGGAGGCGACGACGCACCATAGACAAGACAGAGTGCGCCGAGCACCTGCACTGCACCTGAGTATCCCGCGACGACCTGCCAGTTGCCCGTCGCGCCGAGGATCGCGCCACCCACGGGCGCCCCTGCGGCGTAGCCTGTGGATCGGCAGGTAACGGTCAGACAGGCGTGGTGGGGTAAGGGAAGGTCTCAGAACCGAACACTCACCGGGGGCGTTGAAGAGAAGGAGGAGACCGGACAGCCCCGCAAGGCGCTCCGCACCGTATACCGCCGCCGCGACCGCCGACATGAGCGAGAGGAAGCAGCCGCAGAAGAACCCGTACAGGATCGCGAACACCATCTGCCCCGATAATGAGGTCCGGAACACGCCAAGAGAGGAAGCGGAGAGGGGGACGTACGATGCCAGCATAAGTCGTGACGAACATCCAGACCACGAGCTGCGCAAGCCCGGAGAGGGCGATGGCGACGAAAAGCGCGTTGACGGGTCCGAACTTGTCCGCGGCGAAGCCGATGAAGATGCGACCGACTGCTGCAGAGACGTTGAGCACGGTTAGGGGCAGCGCGGGCATCTACACAAACGAATGAAACGGTCGTGTGCATGTGTTAGCTGCGGAGGCAGACACGCGAAGCAGGAGCAAACACAAGATCAATACGCACGATCGCACTCATCCCGGTGGCCTTCTCCTCGGTGAACGTGGGCAGCAAAAATATCGGAACTAGATATCCGCTACAAGCCCCGAAACCCAATATTAGTACAATATTCCTCTCGAACAGCTCGCGTGCATGGGAGAGGAACACGCGGACTCGAATAGATACGCACAATACGGTGAAGAAGAAGCACAAGGCAAGGCTCCAGAACACAGGGTCACCAAAGAACGCACGGTCGAACCATACGAGAGGCGGCCGCTTCTCCTGAGGGCGCCGCTCCTCGAGCATGAAGTACCCGCAGAAGAATGCTAGCGCGTCGATTGCCGTGAAGATCGCGAGCGCCTTGCGGAGGCCGAGTGTCGAGAGGAGCTCGCGGTAGACGAGGGAGGCTACTGCGCCGCCTACAACATACAGTAAAGTTAGGGCGCGCAGTTGGGGTCTCAAGCTCGTCGCTAAGGGAACGCACCGATTGAGCTGCCCGCTACGACGATACCTGTGGCCAATGCTCTCCTGCGAAGGAACCATTGCGAGGGCAAAGCGACCTGTGTCACGAAATGGATTCCACTGTTCGTGAGAGGTACGTATATGGAATTATGGGGCACATACTATGAGCGGGAAGACGAGAGCATTCGCAACGCCCTGCATCACACCCTAAAGGGAACGAAGAAAGGATGAGAGATATGCTCGTGCTTCCTGTCAGTTATGCGATCCCAGGAAGCGTACCATTGTCAAGAGGAACTGCCAAAACTCTGTGCAAAACGCCGCCGCAAGCATGCTGGCGACCCATACCACTGCCCCTGTGGCGAGGAACGGCTAGAAGCGAGTTCGCAGTTGGCCCTCTCTGCATCATCGAACTAGGATACTCGGAGCTTGTACCTTGTAGCCACTGTTAAGCGTTTATCAATTTTGCGATACTGCCATCCGGGTGACCTTTGGACGTACTAGCGGTCAGCGAGCTTCCCTGCTACGATACCCCCAAGGGTCATTATCTTATAAGAGGATTAGTGCCTACCACGAGAGATGACTGAGAGAGGCTCACCAAGCACGACATGCTACCAAGCGTAGTCAACACCGAGTCTGACGTGTGGGGAAACATGTGTTCCTTCAAATACTCTTCTGTGACACCCCATACCTATGTAACGGAGCTCAGAGAAAGGCGGATTGAAGTCGGATGGCGAAGACGTACCAGGCTACATGCGTGGGGCATGTTCGGTACATACGAAAGTAGATAACGTTATATCAGCAACAGAAGGAGGGCGAAGGCGGGATACGCACCCCCATCCAACGGTAGCCGCCGAGTAAATGAAGCAGCCGAACACAACCACCCATCCCTTGGCCCCCTCGGGGAACGAGTCTTCATCTGCAATGCCCTTCTCCAATGAATATGCGGATATTGTGGACTCTGTCGAGCGGCCGGGTTCGTGCATCTGCTCGAGCGTCGCCCTTTCCGACAAGGCATCCGATGGCCGCCGAGCGGACGGAACCAGTACGGCCTCCAGCGCGGCCCTCACCTCGGGGACACTGGGCATCCCGCCCTACTATCCTCGAGGTTAAGCGGTGTCCCGAGAGTGGGAATACGGGCAACGAGGCGCCGACGGGCAATCCGGGCAGACAAAAGGAATAAACCGTGCTAGGAGCGGAGTGGGGTCGCGGATGGCTCGCGGGCGTGGACGAGATACGGGTCGCGGAGGTCGTGCAGTGATTGCGCCCTGAAGAAGCAAGATGGAAGGGAGTTTGGGGCTGTAAACAGGTTATCGCAAGCATATATATGCCGCGATACGAGGGCAGCGCTCCCTGCTACCAGATATGCGTGTGCGGCAACTTCGTGGGCACTCTTCCGTGAACCCTTTCCGGCCTGGCCCTCGATCTTGATCCACTTCGCTCCGGCGCTAGGCTATGTGCCGGACTGAGGGGGGTGCAAAATGGGGAAATGGGAGCGCGGGGGCCCTTCTACGGAGCGCCAGCACCGAGAACCGTTTACCTGGGACCCGGTTGCGGATAGACATGTGCGCTTCGATATTTTCCGTTTGCGGCTGAGACTCGGGAGAACGGTCGGACCCTGGTATAAGCGGCCGTCAGGCAGTGCCTTCGTTGAGATCAAGAAGAGCAAAACTGGTATCGTTCGGTGAGTCCAGGCTCGCATTCGTCCCCTCGTGTGCGCTTTCGATCCCGTCAGAAGAACGCGCCTCGCCTGTTGCCGCCTCCCACGGCGGTAGACCACCCTCGAGGAGCATCGCCAATGCCGGACTTTAGACAGGAGAATGGAAAATGAGGGACGAGAGCACGCCGAGTGACGACTTCCGGAGCTCACCACCTTCAGTGCACACGCCTGAAACGTCTGTGAGGCTGCCGGTGGCACGTCGATGACGTTGACCGACATGTGTCTCCACGGCCGAGAATCGCTCGGACGTGAGACTCGCCGGCAACTTGGAGGCTGTGATTGACGTTACTTTCGCTGTATATCGATACGTAGGACGCCCGCGCCACAACGGCCATGACACGGTTTAGGCGATACCGCCACCACGCCTGAAGCGCCCAAGCGCCCAGGGTTTGATTTACCATGACGTCGTGGCTCGACGTGAATCCCACAACTACCTGCCAGAACCCGAGTGAAAGGGCAGGCACGCCACATGAGGTGTGTTCTGTCAAAGAAGATATAGATATGCGTGTGTCAGCGCCGAGAGAACTTGTTTATGGTGCAGCTACGCACTATGCTTTTGCAGATGGAGGGGTACCGAGGAGGTCGGCGATAAGCAGACTTCCCCGCTACGAACGGTCCAGACGGCCAACACACCACCAAGTCGACACAGATGGGTCTAAGAACGAAGCCGAAGCTCAGGGAACAGATCGTTCCCCGTCGCGGTGCCGGCATCGACCCGACTGCTTAGTGCGAAGACCCCGCCGCGGCCTAGCTTGTTTTTTTGCTGACCACGTTACCTATCGTCCTCAGTGAGAAGCAGCTGCAGCATGAGGGACCGGGCAATGAACCAGCCAAAAAGGCCACAGCTCCACATAAACGGCGCCTTCTAAGTCATGACTCGGACGTGCGTCTTGCCTCAGATCCGACAAGACATCGTGGGCGTCTTGCAGCCGTTGAGCGCAACCCTAGGACCCCGAACAGACTTCCAAAGTGTAAGGTCGTCGGCGGCGCACACGGCGTCATCGCATACACGTACATGGGCGGCGCGCCCCGTCCTCGTCCTCCCATCCATCTTCGCAATCGTGATCGACGCCCGGTCCATATCCTCATCCGGTTCCCAAAGTTCGAACCACCGCACGGCAGCGCCGACGCTCGTTGGAAGGAGAAACGCACCGTCTAACCTGCGCCGAAGAGCTGGTACTTGGACAGCATGGTAGATAGGTGAGCTGTCGTCGCGCCATCCTCCGGCTCCACGCTCGGCGGCGGAGCTGTCCATAGCCGGATGAGGGTCGAGGGAAGATAAAAGCACTCCCGAACACGTAGGAGGCGAGGTCAATGTCCATCGGAGGGGAATACTAGCGTCAGTACTACTGCAGCGAGTATGATACAAGTCGCTGACGATATGAGGGCGTAACCTACCATGACCTTCGCCATGACCTTTACGAGTGTGGGCAGGGTAAGCGACGCGCCAAGCGGTCCGCTCCTCGAGCTGAACACCTGTATACACAAGTACTGTGTTAGTATTATTCATTTTTCGGTCAAGGCAGGAACTCGGGCCCGGGGATTCAAACGATGCACCCTCACGACGCCTACTACTGAAGATGATCACGACCACGAGCGCTCAATTTTTCCACTCCAAGGAGACGACGGCCATATCTTGCGGGCAACGAGCAAGAACTTCAAGTTGAGGAGGGCTTGTACCTGTACATATGTCTGTACTTATGTAGTCTCGTTTCAAGTTCCATCCGGCGTTCTTCTCTCGATCCCACTGATGGATATCGTCATGTCGCCACGTGGCCTCACATGTGAGTCGTTTTGGGGAGCGTTGAGCTTGCGAATCGCGCGAGAGGAGCATAGATCGTTTGGAGCCGAGACTCTCGTGCCAGCAGCGCGCGCACGAAATCGGAGGGTCAGTGTAAGTGGTTCGAATCAAGCCGCCTTCTCCGAAGAAATTTTCGGACTCCGCGCCAACCGTGCGCCAGAGGAAGGGGCTGTGCACACACACCGCTCACGCGACGTCGGTCGTTTGCAGCCACCCCAAAGCCATGCCTCCTAGACTATCTCGTTGCGACTCCATTTTTGTCAACCCAGCATCGAGAATCGAAAATTGCTCCTTGGCTCACAGCCCCTCTTACGTCGGCCGAAAAGGTAACTGCTCCTCTCGCGGAATTCTGGTGGCGACCGATGGTTAGAGACCCTCCTATTGTTGTATATGATTCAGTGTACAGATTCTGTTTCGAGTGCGTCATTTCTTCCGTTCCAACGACCATGCCCTTTCTACCCGAGCTCATATCACTTGTACTGTCCCGATCCCGGCTGCCTTGCAACTCAGTACGTATCGTCCACCCAGGCTGTCGTCAACTGCTCTTGTCCGTCCCTTCTATTCCTCATCCCCCGACGGCGAGAACCGGCACGCTGCACGATGGTTGTGGCGATGGCGTCGACCATCGCCTTGTTATGGACGCATGCCACATCCTCACCAACCATGCCGTCGAAGCACGCGACTGCTACCTCTCCACGGACATCGCAGGACAAAACTCTGTAGAGCCTTACAGCGACTCGGACGGTTTGCAACAATTGGCCCCGGGCGAGTACTACTACCAACCGGGGCCGCTGTCTCTCAGGGCCGTCGCCGACTACCCGATCGTCACCGACTTCACCGCATGGAGGTTCCCCAACAAGAAAGACATTTCCGCTCACTGGAAGCGGCCCAGGGACGAGGACCAGCAAATGAAGCTCCGTTGGAAGCAGGGCCCTGTCCACCGGAAGAATTCGGGATCGACGTGTCATTGGACGACCGGCAGTGTGGTGGCTGCGTGGTGACCAAACAGACTGCGGGCAAGTGTCTTCAGATATTCATCTGTCTTCCTTTGTGCAGCAAGTACTGTACGACTTGAACCCAGTTTCTGACGCCGGTGGCACTCCGCAGCTTGCGAGGTCGTTCGCCTCGTGCCGCTTGAACGCGAAGACTGGTTCGAGTGCAACGGCCTGAATCGATACAACTGGGGGCCCGAGCACCGGGACGGCAGGGAGCCCGACAGGGGCACCAGCGACTCCGCGAACGGCCTGCGCCTGCGCCTCGATGTGGCGGACCTGCTCGAGAACCACCACCTTGTGTTCTTCCCGGCGGGAGGCGGCAGATTCATGACATATCTCTGTCATTGGTACCTCGACTGCATGGATCTGCTCCATCGGAGGCTGGTCACACTCCCGCTGCGCGTGGCCGACGAGTTTCTCTATGCGCGGTTTGGGCATGCGATGACCAACAATCTGCGCCAGTGTTGGCACTTTGGGTCAGACCGGTCAGCAGATACTGACCGATTTGACGTTTTGACCGATTTGACTGCCCGTCTGACCGGACCGGTCAGACGGGGGGTCAGTCCATGTCACGTGTCGAGGTCGATATCGTCGGCGCTTGATGTTCGTCCCAGTCCAGGACCGCGCCACCATCTCCGTCTCTCGTCTGACGTCGGCTACAATTCCTGCGCCCTCGCTACAGACAAAGCAAGCACCTTTTCGCTGCACGTATGGTCTCTCATCCTAGTTTACTCGAATATATCTTTTTTTCTCTCCTCTCTGCTCTCGGACATGACTGGGGGCCGCCCTCGGGGCCCTTGGTGGCGACTCTTCATCTCGAATGGTGTCAAGTACAAGACGAACACAACCTACCAAGCCGCCTGGTGCAAGCGTTGTATCGAGCACCACAAATCCGAGAACCGACGGACAGATGCAGCGCTGCTTGAGGCCGGAGAGATCACTGCCGTACGGTCAGAACAAGAATTGCAGCGCCTTGGTGAGTCTCGAAATTTTGGGTGTGGCGTGCATGGCACCAACTGCACTTGGAGCAGCGTTCGGGCGGGCGGGCTATACAGAACTGCAGAACCAGCAGTTTCCATTCACGGATGCAGAGGACGCGAAGGCGGTTGAGCCGGTGTGCGGGAGAGCGGAGTCTATGGCCTCTCATGCCCGCGGGTGTGCGCATCGGGACCAGGATGAGGTAGAGGCGATCGCAGCGGAGAACGCTGCCGCGAAGCAAGCACGTTCAGGACGAGCCAACCGCGAGAACACTGTGCCCCCCGCTTCCACCTCCCATTCCGCATTATCTCGTTCGACTTCATCGTCGACATCCGGTATCAGTTCGCAGGCAGTTATTCTTCAACCCCCTCTCAAGCGCGCTCGGACATCCGGAGTCGACTCGTCACTTGCATACATTAGTGAGCCATTCACTCCTTCATGGGACCGCGATTGCCAGAAGCAGTTCGGCGACGACCTTGCCAAGGTTTTCGCCGCGAACTCTATGTCGTGGAATATAGCGGACAACTTTCAGTTTCGTGGATTCTTTCACAAGTGGGTCCCATTTGCGCGTGTCCCCAGTCGGCGGGCTCTCTCAGGCTCCCATCTCAAACGGGCAGCGAAGGAGGCGGACAACAAGGCTGTTGAGAGGCTGTCTGGGAGATATGCAATGGGGATTCTGCGCTACTCGGGCTGGTTTGCCAACTCGTTCCCGGTCCCCGAGGGCGTCAAACCGTCCGCGCCAAGTTGTGAGCACGACCACCCATTGGCAACTATGTGGAAGTCTGGTCTGCTGACACTTGTTCCCGCCACTTGCTTTTGATTTTTAGGCATGGTGCGCCCGCCGGCCTTGGAAGACGAGTTAATACATAGGGACTACCGTCTAACGTCTTTATGTAACGTTGTCCACTCCCCGTTGCCTGAGCCCATTCCACCATCCAGAGATCCATGCGAGGTTACGTCAAGCCTTTAAAGTCGTGTTCCCAACGAAGCTTCCGTCATCCAATCTGTCTGACGGCAATGTGGTATTTCATCTCGACACGTATATAGCGGTTGACAAATATATTGTTCGAAGACATTATAAATTTCATGACCTTTGCATTCGAGCTTCACATGCATTTGGGGTTGCCGACTTCCACTCGCATCCACCTCCGTGGCACCGGGCAGTCACCGGTATGCAAGTACGTATTCTTCAGTTGCAGCTGTGTACAGTCCGCCAGGCATTCCCATCTGTTCTCCCGCCGTTTCTCCCCGCACAACGTTCTCACCTTCGATCGAGCAAATTTCCAAAGTAAAGTCCATTGGCAATGCGCACGCACACTGCCATCGCATACAGAGATATCCGTACACTCACGGTGGAGTTCTTCCCGACCACCCTAATCAGCACCTGCAAGCCTGCGATCTATGCGCTCATCCGATCTCCGAACCACCGCACGGCCGCGCTCACGCCCGCCGCGAGGAGGAACGCCCCATCGAATAGCGCCCCAAAGAACTGGTACTCGGGCAGCGTCGAGAACAGGTTTGTCGTCGGTGTCGCCGCGCCGTCCACAGGCTCCTCCGTACCCGGCGGCGGAGGCGGGAAGGATGTCCGCAGTTGGATGAGGGTCGATAGGAGATATATGCCCTGCGCGCACACGAGGTTCAGAAACGAATACGAGGGAAAGAGAGGGGAAGATAGAGAATTTAAGCAAGGAAGACGCACCATGACCTGCGCGAGCGTGAGGAGCATGAGCGACGCCCCGAGCGATCTGCTCGTCACCCGCAGCACCTGCGCACAATTCGCACATTAATATTATTTTTCATTTTTAGGCACGTGTACTAGGAAACGGAGAACAACGTACCCCCGCGACGCCCCTCAGTACGCGCCGGATGCTGCTAAGGATGATCGCGCCGACGAGCGCGAGGCTGATCTGCCGCGAGATGACGGCGACCTTGTCCGGCGGCAGGTGCACAAACGGCAAGAAAGACAGCGCATACGCGAGCACGAAGCTCACCGCGTCCGCACTCGTCGACCCCTGCACCGCGCCCGGCTCAGACGGCCGCGAGCGCGGCAGGATAAGGTTAACTATGCACTGTGGGTTCCAGGGCGCCATCGATATCAATGTCGCCGTCAGCTCGGCCTATATGCTACTAGAAACAAGAACGCGGTACGCACGCTGAGGATGCGGTAGACACAGTACGCGGCAAAGACGCGCCCGCCCCAGGCCCACATGCGCCCTGCGACGGTCTTCGCGAACTTCGCGTCCGCCTGGCGCTGCTTCAGCGCGTCCAGGCTCCGCGTCATCTCGTACTCCAGCGTCTCGAGGCCGGCGATCTCTTGTGCGAGCGCGGACGACTCTATGTATGTATGCGCGAGCGTCAGCGTCCGAGTCGGAGTCCTAGGGGAGGGAAAGGAAACGCACCGCTGCCCTGGAACGAGGGAAGTGCGCGGTAGAGCCAGCTTGACTGGGTTTCTGGCTTCTACGAAAGGACGAGTATGAGTCGGGCGGGTGTGAGCGCTGAAGGACGGGAGACGACTTTGAGCGACTATATGCACACCTTTACTGCCTCTAGGTTCTGCAGGTCCTTCTTTCGCCTTGCTAGGTCCTCGCGGACACGTTGCAGCCCACCCTCGGCGAGCCGCACCTCTTCGTCCGTCGGATGCATCCTGTAGGTGTAAGTTGTACCGTACATCAACAGCAAACGATACCGAATGCAGCCCTTGCACGCACCTTACTTTCCCATGTCTCGAGAATACAGGGAAAAAGTTCCACGCGGTATCGATAGCTCCAAACCCGGACAGCGCCCCAAGAATGACGGTGCCGATGACCGTCAAGCGAGACAGCGCTGCGGCGGCGACGCTGTGCGCGGGCATGCCCGCGGGGAGGGGCACATACGAGAGCGCGAGGAGGAAGAGGAAGTTTGGGACGAGGTACAGCGCGAGGCGAATGTTGATTATGGAGGACGTACGCGGGCGCGTCGGCGTGACCGGAACTGCGCGAGCGTGAGTATCACGATGCCAGAAGCGGGAGATTGGGGGAAGGAAAGGGGAGGGGGAAGGAGGGGGCTTAGGCTCACCGCCGGGTGCGTTGGACCTGTTGCTGAGGACGAGGCTGTAGGAGAGGGGGATGACGAGCACGATGGCGACGACGAGGATGGTGAGCGAGACCTGCCAGTTGAACAGGCGTACGCTGGTGCGCGCAGCCCAGTTAGCGCGTCATCGACACCACCACCGCATTCGTAAAAAAGACGAACCGAGGATGGAAGAGCTCCAGGGCCTGGCATATCAGGAGGAGGAAGAGAGTGCAGCTCTCGGTGAAGCACAGTGAGAACAGGGCGCGGGAGAGCGCAGAGTGGAACGGCCGCCTCCGCGCGCCGGAGCCGGTGCCGGGAGGGAACGACGCGCTTGAAGGGGTCGGTAGCGTCTCGAGCTCAGTATCCCCGGCATCCAGAACGACTGCAGGCGTGGCGGGGCTTGAGCTCGCGGCCTTGGCGGTGGCGGAGGAGAGGTCTTGGAGGTCATGGTAGAGGTGTCGCAGGAGGTATCGCCGCGAGGCGTAGAACAGCAGCCCTCTGTGGCAAAACGAGACGTTATAGGCGACGCACCGCGTATACGGAGTAAAGCACCCACTACCTGAACCCTACGAGGATTGCTGTTTGAAGGCCATATGCGCTGACCGATGCGGACATCCCAGTCTAGAGTGTGCTCAGTTGTTACGGCTGCGCTTGTGCGCGGAAACGGTCGAGCCCAGAGACCTAGTTTCTTCAGCAGTGAAATCTTTTGCAAAGAAGGACACTGGACGCTTTGCTAGGTATGTGAGGCAGGAATAAGAAGGGTAGACGAAGCAAGGCCGAGGGAACAGATACGCTACCCTTACGCTTGCCCGCCGAGTGTCGAGTTCCTGCGGGTGCCATTTAGCGCCTACACGTATCCGGCTAGTGCGGGCCGGTTTCAACTGATCCAGACCGACAGTCATCGAGTGGATGCACTAGTACTTCTTTCTGACTTTACACAAGGACTTGGATGCACACTAGCAGACACTGCGTCGTTAAGTACATGACATTACACTTTGGTTCCAAACAACAACGGGAAGTGGAATGACTATAGGAGAAGCCTCGGCGCGACCAACTTGAAGGACGGCCGGCGGGGGTACAGCCTGAGATCTCTGGATTGGATGGTGGAGGTAACGTCAGAACACAGACAGGCGGACAACGGTATATAGAATAACAATATATCTACACTTTTTGTCTTGACTAGCATCTTCAGGATAGCAGTTGAGTAACGCTAAATGTACATAGTGGCAAACGGACTGGACGTCAAGCGACCACACATATGCTCTGAATCGCGGTGCTGCTCACCTCTCTTCTTTGATAGTTTCACACCCTTGGGGAGTGGGAAAGCCTTGAGCCCCGGATTCCTCGCCGCGAGGGCGATGATAGTGTACCCGAACCGCGCGTAAAGGAACTCATCGTTCACCCGTGGCGAAATTACGGCCGGCTTTCGGTGCAACAGGTCTTCGTACTCCTCATACATGGGCAGGCACACGTACGCCGCGTATCCACCCTCCCCGCCCGGGAAGAACACGAAACCATTCCAGTTGTAGATCTTCGCCAGGTCGACGCGCAGGGTAACGCCATTCGCGGGGTCCTCGAGGCCGGTCTCTGAGCCCCAGGTGTACGGCGTATTGCGGTTCCGCAGGAACCACCGCTCTTGCCAACAAGAGGGCACCAGATGCACGACAAAGCAAACTGCGATTGCGATGTCAATAAGCACTGTGCGGGGTTGAAGGACTAGGAGGAATGAACACACTGTTTCGGCGGGGTCTGGTGATCACGCAGCCGTCGTCTTCGAACATCACGACGGACCACATGTCTCTCGGACTACACCAATCGTATCGCCGTTCGAGCTGCTCATACTCCTCGGCACTGGGCTGGCGTTGTCTCCAGTGGTGGGGAATGTCCCTGGGGAACTTCCATGCGGCGAAGTCGGTGACGATTGGGTAGTTGGTGCTGGGCGTGGTCGAAGGCGGGCCGAGGTGGTAGAAGTACTCT
>BACB01000184.1:0-10971 GCA_000338015.2 Ganoderma multipileum BCRC 37180 | reverse complement strand
ACAGTCACTTGGCGGGACACAGGTCAATCAGGCCTGTCCAGACCGCCATTCCGTCGTCTACTGGCTCCGAATCCAGGATATGAAACCACGGTGCAAATCGACTGGTCGATGGCACGCCTTGGAACCTCCCTCACAAGCACGTTCACCGAACTCCTGTTGCTTCCCTCAGCCGACTAGACAACCTGCAATGTTCATACTCGGGTTGACTTTTAAGTCGTAAGAAACGGGGAGACCTCACCAAGTCCAGAGTACGGCAAGGGTCGGACCGTTAACCTTCGTCAACTTAACTATTTTCGAATCCTCGGGACACATGTCGTCGCACAGCCGTATCTCCGCATTAGAACGTCGAGGCAAGATTGCAATCTGGAGCACAAGATGGTAAGTAACACGTCGATGCGGTTGGGAATAAGCAGCGGCTCCGTGAAGGCGACCTCCCCTGAAGTAATGGATCACGTGATCTCGGATTCCACAGATAACGAAAAATCTTGCACCGGTAGATCACAACTTTGCACTTGACTCTCTCCGCCGTCCTCCTCTTCTCAATAGTAATACCCCAGTGCCTACAAAATGGCCTCCATCGGCACCCTTTGGACAGTCCCTGGGCAGGGAAAGAGCAAGACGGTGAGTATAACGCGGCGGAATCTCCCGTGAAGTCAAAACTGAGATGGTGTGCTATGCGTTCAGATCCGCGCCGCCGCTGCTCTCGCTGGGTTGAAGATTGACCTCCCTGAAAGCTACGTCCACTTCGAGGACAACAAAAAGCCCGAGTTCTTGTCCAAGTTCCCCCATGGCAAGATCCCTGCTTTCGATGGCGCAGATGGCTTCAAGCTCTTCGAGGGCTCCGCCATCGCCCGCTACGGTGAGTCATTCGCAATCGATCCGTGTCTATTGAAAAAGAGAGGACGAGAATCATCACAATCAGTTATCCCTGTCTTAATCCTTGTGTCGACAGCTAACAATTATTCTGATCTACTCCGCGAGTATCTGATCTTGGAAACAAATCGCTGATTACTCCTGTAGTGGCTTCCCTCGCCCCCAACAGCAACCTCCTCGGGTCGAACTCCAAGGAGGCCGCTCTCATCGACCAATGGGTCTCGTTCGCCGATTCTGAGATCGGTGCCTTCACTGGCGTGATCTTCGGCCTTGTAACCGGCAGGATTACTCCCTATGCGAAGCCTATCCACACCACCTTTGCGGAGCGTCAGGTCCGTTCCCTCAAGACTCTCGACTCTCATCTCGCTACCCGCACTTTCCTCGTCAACGAGCGCATCTCGCTCGCTGACCTCACCGTTGCGTCCGAGATCCAACGCGCTGCGGCTGTCACCCTCGACGCGCCCCTTCGTGCCCAGATCCCCAACGTCATCCGTCATTTCGAGACCATCGTCAACCAGCCCCAACTGAAGGCGATTTACGGCGAGACGACGTACCTTGAGAAGCCTCTCGCCTTCACCCCTCCTCCCAAGGAGAAGAAGGAGGCGAAGCCTGCCGCTACTCCCGCTCCTAAGGCGGAGAAGAAGGAGGCCGCGGAGGAGGACGAGGAGGACGACATCCCCAAGGAGGAGCCCAAGGCGAAGAACCCCCTTGACTCCCTACCCAAGTCGTCGTTCAACCTCGAGGACTGGAAGCGCGCGTACTCTAACAAGGACACCCGTGGCGCGGACGGCGCCCTGGAGTGGTTCTACCAGCAGTACGTGTCTCTCAAACATTCATTCCGAGACATCGTTTGACCAACCACACAGCTTCGACGCTGAGGGTTTCTCCGTGTGGCGTGTCGACTTCAAGTACAACGAGGAGCTTACCCAGACGTTCATGTCCTCGAACCAGATCGGCGGGTTCTTCAACCGCCTGGAGGCGTCGCGCAAGTACCTCTTCGGCTCCATGGGTGTCCTCGGCGAGACGAACAACTCGGTGATCTCCGGCGCGCTCATCGCACGAGGACAGGATATCAAGCCTGTCGTCGACGTCGCCCCCGACTTTGAGTCGTACGAATACAAGCGCCTGGACCTCAGCAATGCTGACGACAAGGCGTTCTTCGAGGCGGCCCTCGCGTGGGACCTTGAGGTCCACGGCAAGAAGTGGGTGGACGGCAAAAACGTGAGTCCTCCGCTGATGTGTCGAGGACCAAGAGCGAGACTGACCTTTTGCTCCTGAACAGTTCAAGTAAACGCGCTTGTTTGTTTTGGCTCAGTTCGCTAGATGTATCATTTACTCTCATCATGTCATTGTCCTGCTTGTGTCGCTAATCCGGGGAAGTTGTTGTACTGTTGCAGTATCACGAAATGCAAAAAGAACTGTAAAGTGTACTTGGTGTGTGGGCCCGTGCTCAAGACAATGTAGCATGGTTCGACGTTTCGTATCTTTGAGTTCGTCGTACCGGCCGCCCATGACGACCTGTCAATTTCCATGGACCTCTATCCGAGTTGTGTGTCCGCCGGACTTGACGCTGAGGCAGAAGGTACACAGCCCGCGTTGCCGAGCGCTTGGAGGATACAGTACACACCTGTCCAGGACCTCCACCACGTTCACCGCCCGCAGCGGGCTGCTAAACATCCTCTCACGAACGACCACTGCCGACAGCGATGGTCGACATCGTCAGCACTAAGGGCGAACCCTCCGCCTCGACTGTGACTGCATCTACCGCATCGGCAACCTCGATGACCTTCCCTCAAGCCCATGCTCTCCAGACGGTCGACGAACCAGAAGTGAGTACCCTGTGGCGTGACGTCTTCTTGTGCAGAATCTTTAGAATCTCAATCCCTCTAGCAGTCCAATATCTTTGTGGCCGCTCAACGGGGGGACGTCGAGACGCTCCGGCACCTCATCGAGTCGGGCAAGGCGCATGCGACGGACCGGGACGAGCAGAACATTACACCTCTCCACTGGGCAGCGATTAACGCACAAGTGGCAGCATGCCGCTTTCTCCTGGAGCAGGGCGCGGAGGTTGACGCGCTGGGGGGTGACCTCGTCGCAACGCCGATGCAGTGGGCCGCACGAAATGGATACTTGTACGTGATCCAGCTGCTCGTAGCCCACAACGCGGACCCGAACATCACCGACGCGCAAGGCTACAACACCCTCCACCTCGTCACGCACTCGTCGTCGGTCATCTCCCTGCTCTACCTCCTGCACCAGCCCATCAACGTCGACGCACGGGATTCGCAGGGGCATACGTCGTTGATGTGGGCGGCATACCAAGGCGATGCACTCTCCGTGGAGCTCCTGTTGAAGCATGGGGCGAGCGCGAATACGAAAGACGACACTGGCCTTACGCCGCTGCACTGGGCGGTCGTTCGCGGGAACCGTGTGTGTATCAGAAGACTGGTAGAGGCGGGAGCGGACGTGCATGCGAAGGACGGGGAGGGCCGGACAGCGAGGGACATGGCGCAGGAGCTCAAGAGCCTCGGTGCGTGGAAGCGAGCATTGGACGAGGGCGGGTTCACGGAGGACGGGGTTCCGAAACGGAAACCTCTGAGCGAGGTATGTGGTATCACCGTTCCCGATTGTCGCACCATGCTGATAGTCCGCAGAGGAATACCAAAATCATTATCTTCACCATGCCTACATTATTCCTCTTCTTGATGTTCACGACTCTCACGATCTTGCCATGGTATACCGGTATAATTCTCGCTATGGCGCTCTTCTTCGGCATGCACCACGTAAGTGTCGCACCCTTAGTGGTTTTGAAACCACATGCTCACACGCAGTAGATTGTAACGCGAGTCCTACTCGACAAATCAAACTATACCGATAGCGTCACTCAGAGCCCGTACTTCGCTGGTATCATTACCGGCTCAATGGTATGGGTCACTTACGCGTGGATCACTCGTCTCATGAACCGTATGTTCCCTTGCCCTTGCTTCTATGCACCCGAAGTCATGTGTGTCCGACAGAAACACAGTCGCATGCATTCACTCACCTCACCTTGGCAATCACTGTCGGCCTTTGCGCTTACAACTTCTTCCGCGCAATCAGCTTGGACCCTGGTGCCTGCCCAAAGCCTTCCAGCGACGGAGAACTCAAGACTGTGCGTTTTCTTCCGAATGCTTTGTCACGGACCGAACTGATCGACTTGCGTAGATCATCGAGGAGCTGGCGTCTCAAGGTCGCTTGAACGGGCAAACCTTCTGCATACAATGCATGGTACGTTTGTGCGTGTGTAGTAGAAGCAGTCGTTTTGACCGTAGTCCTTAGGCACGCAAACCTCTGAGGTCCAAGCATTGCCGTATCTGCGACCGCTGCATCGCACGCCACGACCAGTGAGTATATCACGAGAAGCTATTAAATTTTGCTGTTAACCCCGTGGTGTGTAGCCATTGTCCGTGGGTCTGGAACTGTAGTAAGTGCCCATCCAGCCCAATCACCGTGACATGCTCAATAATGGTTTGGCAGTCGGTGCGAACAACCATCGCCAGTTCCTTCTGTTTGTTATGACACTTGTCCTCGGCATCATTCTGTTCGACTATCTCACGTTCGAGTGTACGTGAATGAATACGCCCGAGCTCGATCTGGACCTGCTGCTGACAGTCTTGTCGATCATTTATGCTCAACAGTCTACTCCAGCTTGACAGTGTCAACAGAACCGGCAAGCATCTCGCCCTCATGCGTCCTCCCTGCCTATCTCTGTGCGATAACAGCATACGACACATTCCTCTTCTCCGTCGCCGCATGGTCCACGCTCCAGCTGTCTTGGACCCTGGTCCTGCTTGGCTCACAGCTTTGGCAAGTCGCCCGCCAGATGACAACCTTCGAGGTCTCGAACCTCGGCCGCTACGGCTTCATGGGTGGCCGCGGCGGGGCGAGCCTCCATGGACAGATGGGCCACCGCCACCTCCCCATGGACGATTCCTCGAGCGCCGAAGGCAGCCTTGGCGGGCACACTCACCGCCACAACCACGGCGGCGGCGTGTGTGCCGGGTGCGGCAGCGGCTTCCTGATGAGCCTCCTCGGCTTTGATCGGTTCACGAACGGCAAAGCGGCCGACGGGCTCGCGCGTGCAGCGAAGGCCCCGAACCCGTTCGACTTGGGGATCATCGGGAACTGCAAGGACTTCTGGACGTCGGGCAGGGAGCTCGGCGTCGAGTACGGACGGCTGTATGACGTCCCGCCAGAGGGCTTCCAGGAGGCGAAGCGAAGGCGGGTGCGTGAGGAGGGCGAGGTGAACGAGGGCGGCCGCAAGTCGCTAAGGAGCAAGCTCATGATGGGGCTGGGCTTTGGTGGGCGGGGGCGGAGTGGGTACGAGCCGCTCAGTCAGGTCTGAGTGGGGGTGTCTGCCTACCGTTGGAGGGGAAAGGGTGGATGGTGGATGGGTCGTGTACGTCGCATGTCGCCCACGCTCGTCGTGTACTATCTTGATCATGAGTTACGCAATCCAAGGACGGTTCCGTAGTAATGTAAAACAATTGCATTTACAGCCACGCGTTATCCCTGTAGACTTTGGCTAGAGCAGGAGACGTGAAATGAGAATTGGTGTATAATCTGTTCTCTGGGGTGGAATCTGGTGTTACGAAGGAGAGATGTAACATCTGCTCGTCCTTTGGTCACGATACTGAGACCGTGTTCGGTGCGCTTCCGGTATCACCTACGCCTCAAAACATGATATCGCTTTGCAACGGGGTCAGGCCAACTATTGCAATTGGTGGGAGGAAGCTTGTTTAAAATACAAAAGCGTACACGTTGGGGTAAGTTCTAACGGTCAGTTCGGGCTGTGGGTCTGAAAGTCATGAACTAACAGTTGAAAGACAGCCTGTCTTCAAGCTTCAAGCCCTCATCATGACCATCGTCGAGGCCGCTGTAAGCGAGAGGCATGGCCCCGACCATGAGCCGATCTAATCCTCACTCACGGCACCGGCATTCCTAATACAACTCGTCGCCGTCCGGGAAAGCGCGATCGAAATGAATGCAAGTCAAACACTAAACACTCACCGACCTCATGGATTCCATTGTTGTTGCAGACGCACCAGCGAAGATGGAAACCATGACTACCTCCCCTTATGCGTGGAACGGATGGTGTATCGCGGGGCTCCCGGCCCACCGTTTATCGAGAAAGGACTCGGGCCACGAATAATCTCTTCATGAGGAGGAATCGACAACATGGGCCTGGTGTGTAAGGCTCGGCTTTGTGGTAACAAGCTGACTTCGAAGTTGGATATCTGGACATTTGTTCTACTGGAACGCGAGGATTTCATGGGCTCGAGGTACCAGTAGTAGTAGATAGAGCAGCAACAGATGAATTTCGACACGGCATGCTGACTCGCTGTATCCGGGCTGGCGAGAGGTTCTTTATCTTCCTACCTCTCATGTACAGGGAAATATTTGTCGTAAAGCTCTGTTGATGTTGGAATCGAGGCGTGAATGCGTTGAAAGGCGGTCAGTGGTCAAGAAGCGCCTTTCCTTTGCGGAAAGGCGCTTCGGGAAGTTGCGGGGTCGTAGCGCTGGTGAGGCATCCCTTTCTGGCAGTCGTCCAGCACCTTCGAGCACCGTCCACGACGCCCTCGACAATGCCACCACCGACGCGCCCCATCCGCTTTACAATGACTCATACGCGACGCGCGTCGGGCAACGCGTTCCCTAGGATGCTTACCCAGCCAAGAAGTGGCAGCCTATATAAGGCTGTCTTCCTCCGCCTCAACCCACAGTCCATATCTTTTGCCACACTTTCGCCACAACACCCATCTCAACATCCATAATCATGTCCTTCTTCCAGCACATTCCTGTCCAGGCGTTCGTGGATCCAACCTCCTTCTCTGGCATCTACTCTGAGGACGACTATGTGAGTGACATGGCGCAGCGTGCCGCGCACGATTACGCTCTCCTTCACGCTCGCGTACAGGCTTTCGAATACCAACACGGCCAATACCACCACTGCCATCCTCACCGCCACCAACGCCATTCAGGTGGCCCGAACATGGGCCTTTTTGCGCCAGCATCCTTGGACAACTTCTGCCACGGCTTTGGCCCCGCTCCAGCTCGACCCGCATTTTTCTCAGCAAACCGCCGGTCTGCTTCTCATTCCCCTGCGGAGCTCGCATACAGAGTCTGGCAGGAGGGGGAGCGCCAGAGTGCTCTCAATCGCCGACTTAATGCTCTCGCGCGTCAACAGGCACTAGCTCGTGAACGCGAGGCTCAGCGCCGGCGCGCTCTTGCAGCGTCCGCCATTCGCAAGCAGCAAGCCCGTGCGGCTCACGGTGCTCGTATCCAAGCTCAAGAGGCCCGCGACCAAGAGGTCTTTTTCGCTCTCCTGGGTCAGCTGGGTTTGGCCATCCCTCCAGTTCAGCCTTCCCCAGTGGCACCACAAGTCAGCAGGCAACAGGTGCGCGCACATCTACACCAACTATGGCGTCTTGGTGGACTGACTTGTATTGTTCATCAGCCACCCGTCTCGTTAGCCGATCGTGCAGTACCGAGTCCTGGATCCTCGCCCGTCCGCTTTGACCGTAAGGGAAAGGGCAAAGCCATCGATGTCGCAGTCGAGGTAACCGCGCCAGTCTCCACCACACCTATTCCGGAGAGGGTTCCGACGCTCAAGGAGGAGCTCCAGGCGCGCATCCATTCTGAGACCGATCCCGACGTGCAGGAGTCCCTCGTCATACTTTACTCGGACCTCTTCGATGCCCGCGAGCTCGCCCAGCCCGTCGCTGGCCCCTCCGGCCACAAGCACATCTCGTTCGAGGTCCCCATCTCCGGTCCTTCTTCCCCTGCATCCGCCTCTCCCGTCCCCGTCAAGGCTGAGGAGAAGATCGACACCACGACCGCTTCCGTGCTTACCGAGAAGCCGGAAACTACCGCAGGACACAATAGTGCAAGCCTTCGCCGCACGTCTGCCCTCTCACCCGCTGTCGCCGCCAAGCTGCTGAAGTTCTATCGCGCCCGGCGCGCACGCAAGCTCTCCCTTGCACAGATCAAGGACATCGAGGAGGCCCTCCAGAAGCTCGAGGGCGCGTTCGAATTCCCCGCGCACCTCGACTTCGTCGACCGTTCCCCATCCCCATCCCTCGCCCACTCGGAGTCGGAGACGGAGACGGAGTCTGCGCTGGCGTACACCGCGAACAACATCCCGGTTCATGCGTATGAGCACGCGCTCAACGACCTGCTGACGAAGCTGGATGCGGTAGAGAGCAATGGCGACCTGGAGGTGCGAGGAAGGCGCAAGGAGGTCGTGAAGGAGGTGGAACGCGCACTCCAGGCGATGGAGCGGCGGATCGAGGAGAGCCGGGAAAGGAGCCGTGAGCGGTCGAGACGAGGGAGCACTAGCTCTCAGGTGTCCGGCACGTCGGTGACGGTTACGCCGTACAACGTGCACAGCTCCGACAACAAGGTTGACGTCGCTGTAGCGGTTGAGGAGCCCTTGGTCAAGGTGCTAGCTGATGTTGATGACACCAAGACCACTTCCGAAGTTGAGGAGGCCTTCGTCATCGCTGAAGACGCCTCGTCTCGAGACGAGGTGCCTGAGCCTGAGCTTGTCTCTGGCGCTACCAACGAGGAGCCTGTGACGGACTACTCGCCCTCCGTCCACAACATCGAGCCCAGCACCGTTGGAATCCCTGACAGCGGTGCCGACACTTGTGCGCTGTCGCGCTCAGTGGAATTGATTCACGGCGACCCGAGCTCACCAATCGACGACGACCTCGACGACCTCGACCGTACGCTCGCTCTATCTTCACCTCGGGGGGATGGCCCCGCTCCTCATCCCCTCCTGTCTACTGTCGACGAGGCAGCGGCTCCGGCTAGTGACAGTGGCGCCGAAATTCCGGAGCAGCAGCACGTCGGCGCAGCGTGCGTAGATGTCCAGTCGATGGCCACTGCGGCAGATGCCACGGTTGAGTCCGACGCCGTAGTAGCCTCTCCTTTCGAACCGCACAACGAGCCAGATAACGCTTCTCTCTCGCCGGTGGCCGCACCTGAAGCCATCACCCGGATCGAGTCTTCCGCCACGGACGCGACCTTCGTCACCGCCGAGGCTAGCTCGGTTCCCCTCTCCGCCGCGGACGACTCCGCGACGTTCTCCACCGCCGGCACTGCAACCCCCTCTGAGCTCGAGCTCACCCAACCTCCCACTCCAGCACCCACACCCTACTCACCATCGACCTCGGAGAGGGGCGATGAGACCTTCCTGCTCTCGTCGACGCCCCTTGCCGACAAGCAGATGAAACAGCGCAGGCCGTCGCTGTCTGCGGGTGACGACGAACTAGAGATCATCGGCAAGGACGAGCTCGAGGCCGCCCGGAACGACAGTGACTGGTCTGACGTCGAGTCTGAGTCTGACCTGGAGGTCGTCTAGACATTGGCTCTGCCTAGCGTCGGAGCCCGTATCAAGTGGACTGTTTGTTCTCTTCAGTATCCCAAGTTGTACATTATATAATATGCATAGAGCTTGGATCTAAGAATTGCATTCGTGATACTTGCCTGTAAGGAACATCATCAATTCAGTGACCGTGCCCGACCAAGCTGGCTGCCGGTACATGGTCAAGGTCGGACAACAGTATTGTAACCTACAAAGCATCGCTGATCCTAGGGCACGTGGTGTAGTTGGTTATCACGCTCGCTTAGCATTACAGATTCTTTCTGCCTGCGAGAGGGGTCCGGTTCGATCCCGGACGTGTCCATTTTGTAACGTTGTACTGTAGCATCGCTTTCATACAATAAGAACGGGAGCCGAAGTGGCGCAAAGCTTGAAGCGTCCTTGGAAGGCACCAAGAGGCAGGAAGATTTAGGTCGGGAACACAATCCTCCTTACCAGGAAGACACAATGCCTGGCCACGTTAGTGGTCCAGGTCTACCCTGCAGTAAACGACAGTCCATGACAGCGGTGCCATCAACACGTGGCAATTCCTTACTATGGCAAATAGATCAAAGAGGACCCTTGACACTCTGAATTGCTAGCTGCCTTCCTTTCGTATGCCGTCACGTCCGAGTCGTCCATAGCTCCATCTGCACCTGAGAATTAGGCCCAATGTGCTGGTCCGTAACATATGATCTATATCTTTTCAACTCGAAGTTGGTTTACCGAGACTCGCATTCTGTCAGAGTCGAAGCGCTGTACCGAAAGGTTGGATGATTAATGTGCGTACTGTCGCTGCTCGATTGCTATTCACGTCGGTGAGACCTCAACATAATTGGAGAGGAGCACAGTGCGTGAGGGCGGGCTTTAGCCCGCCCGAGGCGTGCTGTGCGCTACCCGTCGTTGAGAACGGATGAGGTTTTCAAGTGCTTCTGGGTTTTCGAGGGGATTCTCTCAAATCTCCGCTTAACATTTGCTGAAGTGTGGCCAGGTCCGCCCGGAGGGGCCATATACCTATGATATTGGTGATAATAATAAGTAAAGGACCAACAGTGACTAGTGAGTTCCCATTCGCGCCCAGGGCGGCCGTCATAGTGTAGACAATGCTCACTCACGCTGCGCCCAGATGGTGGTGGTGCTCCTTGCACCAGGTAATTATGTAATGCAACATGGCAATCGAGCACCCTCACCTTTTCCCGAGCAATATACCAGTGGTAATGTCCGACCGTTGGATTACACAGTTGAGGAGGGGCTTAGTAGGAAGCGGTAATGGAGGCCCGCCGCGCCAATATTAATGCGTGCAGTGAGCCACCCGCTGCCATCGCCGGACTGTGAACCGTGCCCCACGGGCCTCAGGCTATCGTTATGATAACAGCTGTAAGGCTCAGCAATGTGTGTGAAAGCCAACACTAACAACTCAGAGCCCGTCCCTGCCGCGAATCCACAGCCACAATCCAATCCAACTTCCAAACCTCTAGATTGAAGACGAGGTTCGAATCATCGCAAACGGAAACACCTTCTTCAGCCAATCACGGAACAGTGCCTCTCCCTCTCGACGGCGATCCTCATCCTCTTCCCCCACACAAACAAGGGTCCTCGTAACCCGCAGATCTCCGAGCCCATGGGATGTGACAGAGTCTTGATGCGCTTCCGCGGCAACCCCGAGGGACTTCAAGTCGAACTCCACCGCGGGG
>BACB01000182.1:0-41804 GCA_000338015.2 Ganoderma multipileum BCRC 37180 | reverse complement strand
CCCGGCGGTGGAGTTCAACTTTATTTCCCTCGGGGTCGCCGCGGAAGCACGCCACGGCTCTGCCACACCCCATGGGCTCGGAGATCTGCGGGTTACGAGGTCCCTTGTTTGTGTGGGGGAAGAGGATGAGGATCGCCGTCGAGAAGGAGAGACAATGTTCGGTGATTGGCTGGAGACGATGTTTCCGTTTGCGATGATTCACTTCCCGTCTTAGGGCTCCGGGAGTTGGGATCGGATGATGGTGCCAATGTTGGCCATAGTTCAAGTAGCCGGGATAGGCTTCACGTCGGTAGGCATGGCCAATCGAGCCGCCGCTTGCATAATACGCTCTCAGCATGCAATATGACTAGAATAAGAGCAAATATATGACGGTATTGATGCATCGTTGTGTGGCCGACAGTTTTGAGGTGCTCCGGATACGAGCCACAATCCAACTTGGCTTGGACTTTGCTTGCTTCTGCATGAACGGCACTGCCACCGAGCGCTACTGTTTGGTAGCCGAGACTGCGCTCAGCCCTTGCATGATCCTCGCGTCTCTTGCAAGATGCAATTGCAATTTTGTCTTGTTCCTCGACCGTCGTTTGCATACATTCTCTTACATTGCTTATCGACTGTTTGTGGCTATCAACAACTTCGTGCCTGTCCAGTCATGGCTTCAACTTCCTCCCTGACCGGCCTCCATGATATTTTCTATCACATTCTCTCGCACATTATTCCCGACCCCAAGGTCCCTACTATCGGCGTCAAGGAGACATCTGAGTCGAAGTCTGCTCGCAAGGCTTTGGCTTGCTTAGCGAGGACGCACAGCAGCTTTACTCAGCCCGCTCTCACAGAGATGTGGCGCTCTCTTCCCAGTGAACAGCCGTTGGAGCACCTTCTCTGCGTTGTCGGAATCGCGCAGAGGCGTCCCACAGGACAATGGGATAGGCCAGCTCTGGTGCGTAGACCTAGTTATCGAGATTACCCACATTGCTTATTATGAATTTGATAGGAAATGTGCGGGAGTCCTACAACCCACGGATCGGACTGGCTACGATTTCAAGGGTACGCTTCTCTGGTACGAGAAATCATCATAGACCCGTCTGGTTGCTCCTGGGATATCACTGTAGCGCTGTTGGAAGACACCTTCTGGTGTCAACTGTTTGCTGCCTTTGGCCACACGCCCGTCCTTCCTTGCTTAGAAAGCGCAACTTTCCGCACCACGAAACTTTACCGTTATATCGATACGGGCCCGTTCCGCCTTCTGAACCCAGCTATACGTGAATTCATTGTCGATTTCCCCCATGCACCCGGGATGGATTTCCAACACCTCGGGAAAGCCATCACGGTCTGTTTCTCATCGATGCAGAACCTGGAGGTGCTTTCACTGCAAGTACCATTCCTGACACCATTCCTGGATATGGAAACGCTTCCGCAGTTGCATCCACGCCTGCGCTCCGTCAAGCTCCATCGTGGAGCACCTATCAAGCTCAGCAGTCTCCCCCCCCTAGCCACTCTCCTTAACCTCGAATACCTCAGCATCAGACTGCTTCTTTGCGACCAGGAACTACCAAATCTGTCCATACCATTTCCAGGGCTCCGCCACCTGGCAGTGTCCGGCGGGGACTTTGCTATCATCGGCGTCCTCCTCGACCACGTCGATGTCCCAAAACTCCGATGCTTCTCCCTCTACGAGACGCATGAAGACTCCAACAACATGGCTGAAGATCTCTCAAGCCATCTCCGCAAGCTCATCACGAATTGTCCCTGTCTTACGGCGTTTGAGTGGTTCAGCAAGCAGGCGGGGGCACGGAGGATAGGCTACCGGGGCCAGCGGCTCTCCAGGGCGCCGCTCGCGGAGATCCTCAGCCCCCTGCTCTCTCATCGCGCCATGCGATCCTTCTCAGCATCCTTTCTCGGCCCCATTGTGCCATACACCCCCACCGATTTCCGCACGATCGCGGAGGCTTGGCCGGACCTCGAGAGGTTCTACCTCTATGATCAGACGGCCAGCAACAGGACCTGGCCCGCTGAGCGGTATGCGAACCTCGAGTCCATCATGTCGTTCGCCCGCTACTGCCCTGGTCTTCGTAGCCTCGAAGTCCACATTCCGACGGTGCAGTTCGACCCCTCCTCTGCCCTTGCGAGTGAGTTGGCACACAGTACTCCCGCATGTTACGAGCCTGGTCGGGGCGCCTATCAGGGCGAGCGATGTAAGCGAGAGTCGAGTCGTCGAGATCACACCTGGTCCTACTGGCCCAGAAGCGATAGGTAGAATGAACCAGCTCGAAGCTGGGGAGGCCCTACCGCAGCCTCCAGGTTTTTATAGGTTATGTGGGTGTCTATGTCGTAAGCTTACAAGTCGCTAAGTAATAGTCGAGTGTAAGCATTCGTAAGCATCGTGAAGCGATTGGTAAGTGAATGCCCTTTGGCAAGTCAGCCCAGTCATCGTGAGTAGTAGTTCTCTTCCTTCAGAACTACCGTATTCGTAATCGTAAGGGTTCGTAAGCGGTTCGTAAGGGTCTTTAGCCGGGGCGATTGGTAATGCGTGATAAAAAAGGAAAGTGAGACGCTGGTTCAGCGCTAATCGTAACAATACCTCCTCTTCTAGAATTGTGTCCTCACGATTTGGTATCGTAATAGACCACTATGCCTATTGTAAGTGCTCCTCCGCCCTGAGTGGGTGCTTGAGGCGGAAGGAGGGTATAACTGGCCATGTCGGTTAAAATTGTATAGTACAGGGGCCCGTGTTTCTGTTTTTATAGTAGTCCGTCGCGGATAACAATAAGGTGAGCTAAAATAGAGAACCTCAAGTGAGGCCGGAATTCCATTCCTGCAAGGTCGACGTCTGCCCGTCACGGGCGGAATAGCATTCCTGCCAAGCTTTTCCCACACAGGCACTTAGGGGGAGGTGTTACATCGGTTCGTTAGGGGGTCCTCGGTGCGGATACCTCTGCCCTTCGGATCCCGCTTCGCGACTATTAAAGGGGAAGTATGATAGGCCCATCCTCGATGTCATTGTCCATGGTGATGCGCGTGGTAAAGACTGTGGGTAGTCCAGCGGTGTGCCTTCTCATCTGCCATCTGTTCCAGATTCCATCGTATTTGTCCCATTCGTCGTAGTCGGGTCGAAGGAATCTAGCCTTCTGCCGAGGCCGAAGTAACATGATATGTGGTTTCGGGACCGTGGGGTTTTGTGCATGGAACTCGTTTAGAAGTGGTCGGTGTTCCTTGTTGAGTTCCTTTCGCGGCGTCCATGTTGCTTCAACTCGAGGCAAATCCTTCCATTTGACCAAATACTGCATGCTCCCTCTGTTCCACTTGGAGTCCAGTACGTACTCCGGTTCAGGGTTTGTAGCCGTTATGTGCGGTGCCTTGCTTTCTACTTTGTCCTGATTAGGGAACTTGGGTCTGATTACCGGAGACAGGAGAACTTCGTTGAAGACCGGGTAGATCGGTCGCCAATCTTTGGGAAGCTTGAGCTTGTAAGCGCTTTTCCCGATCTTTTCTAAGATCCGGAATGGTCCGTAGCACTTGTCTTCTAGCTTCTTATTGGGTCGATCCGTGGTGATGTGGAAAGCATCTAGGTATACGAGGTCTCCTATTTTGTACTCACGAGCCGACTTCTTGTGACTGTTCCATCGTCGCTTCATTCTGTCCTGTGCTAGTGCGGCGAGCTGGGTCGCAGTTTCCGATATCTTTTTCATGCATTGGGCGTATTGTTGTGCCGATTCGTTACGAACGGTCGAATCGTCAATTTCTACGCCGGTGAACGGGTGGTATCCGTGGGTGAGATAGAAGGGGGAGTGTCCAGTAGCGGAGTGTGCTTGGTTTCGATATTTAAACGCTGCAAGGGGTAACCAGAACAGCCAATCAGTTTGTCGATAATTGATGAACATGCGAAGGTAGTTTTCGACTTCTTGATTGATTCGTTCGGTCTGGCCATCTGTTTGCGGGTGATATGCTGTGCTCGGGGTTCCTTTGATGTGTAGCTTCCTGTACAGATCTTTGATGAACGCTGATACGAAGATTGATCCGCGGTCGGACAGGATGCGTCGGGGGATTCCGTGCATGCAGACCACGTGCTCGATGAGCAGGTTGGCCCATCCTTCTGATGTTAATGTGTCGGATGTGGGTATAGGAATAATGTCTTTAGACTTCATGTCTACTATTACAAGGATGGCGTTGTGTCCGTGTGCTTCCGGGAGGTGGGTGATTATGTCTACAGAAATGTTTTCCCAGTTCCTTGACAGAATCGGGTTGGGGTGAAGCAGTGCTGCTCGTGCCTGCCGATCGATCTTGGTTCTTTGGCACGTGGTACACCCTTTGACGTATTGAATGATGTCGTCTCGAAGAGTGTCCCAGTGATACGAGCGCTGTACTTTTTCGATGGTTTTGGCTTGTCCGGGGTGTCCCGCAAGGACCGAGTCGTGATGTGATGCGATTATTTGTCCTTTTAGGTCGAAATTGTCTGGGATGACAAGCCTGCCCCCTCTGTAGATTAAACCGTCCTCGGTTTGGGTATACTCCGGATCATTCCGTTCTAGTGCTTGCACAGTTGTTTCCTCGTGCTCATTGCGGAGAGTTTGGATGCGTTCAAGGAGAGTGGGTAGTCCGTAATGAGCGATAGGTCTGAACCATGCTTCGGGTAAAAGGGTGGCGTCCTTAACGAGTGGTTTTCCGTCGTCGTAGTCCGCTCGTCGGGATAAAAGGTCTACCTTTTTCATTGAGGAACCCGGTTTGTGCACTAGTTCGAAGTCGTATTCTTGCAGCGTGAGCATCCAGCGTACTTGCCGGGGCGTGAGCAGCTGCGGTTTGCGGAAATAACTGACGTTTTTGTGGTCATTCCAGATTTCGAACTTTTCTCTGGCACCTAATAGAAGGTGTCTCCACTCTTCGAGGGCCGTGAGAACAGAGAGAAGTTCGCGATTATATACGTCATAGTTCTTTTCCGCGGGGGAGAACGACTTCGAAAGGAATGCAATTGTGCGCCATTGTCCATCCTGTAGTTGCGAGAGCGTGGCTCCCATAGCATAAAGCGAAGCATCACTTTCGACGCGGTATTTGCCATCATCGCGTGGGAACGCGAGGATTGGCGCTGTGGTGATAGCATGTTTGATTGCGTCGAAAGAAGCTTGTTGCTCGGGACCCCATGTCCATTCTAGGTGCCCAGTGAGTCTATTGAGCGGTAGTGCGATCTTCGAAAAATCTTTGATAAACTTCCGGTAGAAGTTCACGAACCCTAGGAACGCCTGCACGTGCTTCTTTTGCATGGGTACCGGCCAGTTGACTACACCGGCGACCTTGGCAGGGTCCATTTGAATTGCTCCTGGCGTGATGATGTAGCCGAGGTATTCAATTCGCTGGGTTTCAAATTGACACTTCTCCGGTTTGCACGTAAGTTTAGCTTTTCGTAAGATCTGCAAGACTTGGGTCACGATAGATCGGTGCTCTTCTATAGTAGAGGAAAATACAAGGATGTCGTCCAGGTATATGATAACCTTCTCGTGATTGATGAGATCTCGGAATAGATAGTCTATCATCAGCTGGAAGGTTGCGAGGGCGTTCGTGAGTCCGAAGAACATGACGAGAGGTTCGTAGTGTCCTCGGTTTGTAATGAATGCTGCTTTCTCGATGTCTTCGTCCCATATTCGAACATTATTGTATCCCCATCGTATATCCAGCTTAGAGTACCACTTGGCGTTCTTTAGCTTATTGAGCTGTGCTTCTATCATTGGTAGGGGGTGGTGATTTCTCTTGGTTTGGGCGTTAAGCTTGCGATAGTCCTGGACTGGTCGCAGCTTCCCGTCCTTCTTTTTGACAAAGAAGAAGGGCGCTCCCCACTCCGATGATGATCGCCGTATTCGTCCAGAACGCAAGTTTTCCTCTAAGAATGCGTCTAAGGCTTCTTGCTCCGTGAGAGTCATGCTGTATAGTTTACCGCAGTACGGCCGGTCGTCTACTAGTTCGATTATGTGATCGTAGGGTTTGTGTTCGGGAAGTTTGTCGAATACTGCCTCTTCGAATACGTCTTTGTAGTTCCGATAATGTTTCGGAACTACTTCTTCGAATGTTTTGGGGGTAGACTGTTTGGATTGTTCGATGGCTATGTCCATGGCCACCGATTGCCATCAGATGTGTTGACTGCGGGCTTTGAGGTACGAGTGTACGTCCAGTTTAAAGATTCGTTCGTTCTCGTCCAGTACTCGTTCACACTCCTTGGGACATCTGGTAAACTCGACCGTTTTGGTTCGCCAGTCTACAACTGGGTTGTGGTGGTCAAGCCAGTCATGCCCTAGGAACATGTCTGATTTTCCTAGATCGGTGATGAACAGCAGGATGGTTTCCGCGTGATCTCCGATCTGGATTCGGACTGTGACGTAATGTGTGAGACTTCCGCCAACGTTTGGAGATCCATCGGCATTGAATACAGCGATTGGTCGTTCGAACGGGATTGGGGTAAGTCCTAGATGTCGTACCAGATCTCGATGTATGCAAGAGCCTGTGCATCCTATGTCCATCATTCCTATAATGTCCACTTTTTGTCCGTTCTCTGGGTTCTGCAGGATAAGAGGGATATCGAGTTGTCGTTTGCCTCCGCGTCCTCGAGTTACCGAGAACACCTTTGGCCCATGTCGATAAATAGGGATAGCGTTTGTTGGTTTGGTTTCGGTCACACTCGATATATCTAGTTTTTTTGTTTGGGTAGAGGAATCAAGTACTGTCAACTCACATGGTTCGTCTCGAGACGATGCATCATGTGGAATTATATGACAGCCGCGCCCCCCTTTCGGGTCGGTCGCCTCTTTCCCTTTTTCTAGATTTTTGGTGTTACGTACATGGTCCATAGGCTTCAGTCCACGGGAGGGTGTGACGTCTCCTCGGACTGTTCGAAATCCTGAAAGTCCTGTGATCCCTGAGAATCTTCCCAAGCGTATGCGGTTACTACTAGATCATCCCAGTCCTGGCGCTGCTGCTCAAAGTCCTGAGGGTCCTCCATTGCCCATATCCTAACCTGTTCGAGTAACTGCTCCCTTTCGTCCGTTTCGTACATGCGCCTGATCTGTCGCTTCCCAGCCCGATTGCCGAGGTGCCAAAGTCGTCCACACGGTCCGGCTTCCTTCTTTGTCCGATGACAACTGAAGCACTTCTGATCGAGATCCATCGGCTGCCCCCGGCCGCCGTAGGTGATCCCTGTCCCGTCGTGTCGCGTTGGTATTTGCGCCTGTCCAGCGGGACGTGGCGGGGGTATATTCGCTTGGCGTGGGGGTGGTCCCGTAGGTGGTCGGTATGCAGGCATGCTTCTCTGAGGTTGGTACATGGGCGGTCCGCGAGCAGGGTGTGTGAGCGCGTATTTTCGTTTGCTAGCGTCTACGTCGCAGACTTTGTCCTTCCAGTCTTTGTACGTTTTTGGAACGTTTGCCATGTTGTACCATAGTTCGACCATGCTTCGTGGGAGATTATCTTCAAGGATATCTAAGAGCTGCCGGGGGTCGTCTGTTGGTGTGAATCCAGCTAGGTTGGCCAGCTCTTCAAATTCCGTAAAGAATTCCTGCGCTTCTCGGTTTCCCATGCGACACTGTTGTAGCCGAGTCAGCGCTTGTCGAGAGATGTTTGGGTCGATGAACATCTCATCTAGATCCTTCCAGAAGTCCTTGTATGGTCGGACCCACGTGTTGCTTGGACGGAATCGTTTGCAGTAGGCGAGCTTCCATCTGTCTACTCTCGGTCTGGTTATGTACATCATAACAAGTGTCATTGCGTCATCGTCCGGAAGGTTTTCGATATAGAGTTTCATATCGTTCTTCCATCCCTTGTACAGTGACCTGTCCCCATTGAATACTCCGGGAGCTCGCATTTTGGGTTTATTATCGCTTCGACCCACGGTGGGTGCTGCGGGTTGGAGGTGAGAGAGGAGGCTCCGGAAGTACGCGTCGGCTTCGGCCGAGATGCCCTGCGGGCGCGTAGATCCTCCTCCCTGATCTTGGCTACCCGATCCTTGTGCCCCAGACGATGACATAGCTCCTGGCGTTGGGTTATGTGTGGAGAGGGGAGGGGGTGCTGGTGGCGGGCTGGGAGGTCTAGGGGGTGCCGGGGGTTCGTGAAGAGTCGAGGGGGCAGGTGGTTGTTCGTCTGCATGGTCGGAGTGCTTAGATTGGGTTCGGGAGATCGGCCGCGAGTACGGCTTGCAGTCTCGGTACTGGGTTTGTCCGGGAGGCTCGGGTGGAGGTGCTGCAGGGGGTCCGGGAAGAACGTTTTGGTCCCACGTGTACCCTTGATTGATGAAGTGTTCGATGCCTTCCTCGAAGTGGGGGCACGGCTGCTGGACGCAGTAGTAGTTATTGACGTGGTAATGTCCTTCCTGGTATCCGTTGAGAGCGAGTCGGTAGAAGTGGGCTCGGCCGACGCAGTTCGGGGCTTCTTTTGGAATTTCGGATAGAAGCGTGCCCGGATTAGCTGGCGATACAGGGTTGTTTGGGTGATATCGATTACGGCAGACCGGCTCGCTGCAGTACCGGAGGTTTTGGTTGGTTCTGACGTAAGTGTCGACGTATCGTCCGTCGCGGAGCCTTCGGACGTGGGGGCGATCGTGGCACGGTAGGGATGAAATCTTGATTTGGGAGCAGTTACAAAGTTCTTCGGCATAGGGGTACCCGGAGTCTCAACACCTCCGCGGTAGATGGGGTTTTGTATGTAAGAGTCCGAGACAGTGGTCCATATCGTGAGGGATTTTGAGCGAGGTACACAAACTAAATATAGAAGCGAAGAATGTCTATGCGATGCGATTGATGCCCAATGGGGCTGACTTCAATCGCGGGGAGGGGGGAAGGGACTTTGTACAGCGGGATGTGTAGGTTTGTACGTACGGAGTCCGATAGGGAAGGGACGATATTCCGAGAGTCCAGGGCGTGGGGAGAACCGGGGAATTTCGCAGCTGAACACGTTGAGCTTCCCGGTGGCGCGGTAACGCTGGAATGCTTCTGGTGAGAAGCAGAAGAGGACGAGGATGAGGCGATCGAGATTGTCCAGCTCTTCGAAGATGTGCGCATTGTCATATTCTCGGTAGGAATCGAAGCATGCTTGTTCGATCCAGTCGTCGTCGTTATCCTTCTTGTTGAGGACTAACACCAGGTTTTGCGGATAGAAGATGAGTTCGATTGCGTATTCGTATTCGACCAGCTCCCCTTCTCCAAGCGTGGCGTAGTACGTGGACCAAGGGACCTCGTACTTGGCAGCGCGGCGGTAGTGTGCGAGGAGGAAGAAGGGAATCGGGAGGTAGACGGATTTGAGGAATTTATTGAGGTATTCGTGAGGCGGGACTCCGTCGTGCTCGTTGCCTTCCTTTACAAAGGTTGTTTCTCCTTGGCACTCGCAGTAGTAGTCGATGAACTTCTTGATTTCTTCGCGCGGCTTGGAGATGTTCTGATCCTTCCAGAAGAAGTATAGCGGGTAGGAGTGGTCGAGGTTGTAGAGGTATGTGAGGAGGCGCGCGGTTTCCCACTTGACGGTGCCTGCGAAGCGTGTGATCGCTTGGTCCTCGTGCCGGTGACGATAGAAGACCTGGACCCTGCCATGTGACTCGTTGGGCGGGTGCGGATACCCTGGCAATGAGGCGAAAGCTAAGGGGTATGCATCCGCTACTGAGTAGCCGTCCTTAGTTCCGTCCTCTAGAGGTTGAGGCGATGGGAGGTTGCTGGGTCTTGGAGATGGGGATTGTGGGACGGCAGCGAGGTCAAGGCTAGGATCGTTGTCGGTGATGGCTACGTTCGGGGAGGGTCCTTCGAGTGTTGGTTCCTGAGCCGGCGACACTCCTGGACCGGTGAGTCCGAAGTAGCTAGTGAGGAGGGTCTGTCGGGTGTTCAGTCGTTGGCGATCAATCTCGAACTGATCGGGGAACAGGGACTCGGTTTTGATCGGCGAAGCTCGGGAGCTGTTGATGTCTCCCAGCACGTTCTTGCCTTCGCCGTTGCCTTCGGGTTCCTGTGCCGTGGGTGGAGTGTAGTATAGGTCGTCGTCGATTTCCTCAATTCAGGGCGGCATATAGAAGCGCGGGTTGGTGATGCTTAGCTGCATTGGCGGGGGTATGGGGATGGGTTCCGGGGATTCCGAGTAGGTGCGTAGCTTGCACTCGGTGTTGTCGGCGAGGGTGATTGTGTCTGCCCGGGTGGACGGGAAGAAGGACTGTCCATCATAGAGAAGGCGTCCGTCAGCCATGGTCGTGATGGGGTTACCGACGGGGGAGTGGCCGTCGGGGTGTGATGTGGGAGAGTGCATAATGTGTTGGGGGGGAGTATGTACTTGTAAATGAATGGTGTTGGCGTGTCCAAGAATATTCTGTGGACGAGTCTAGCTGAAGCGCACTGCCGGGCCCGATGGTATGGCGGGGGGGGTATAAGGGGCGGGGACTCACGTGCGGGAAGAGTAGCTTCGAGCTATTGTTACGAGCCTGGTCGGGGCGCCTATCAGGGCGAGCAATGTAAGCGAGAGTCGAGTCGTCGAGATCACACCTGGTCCTACTGGCCCAGAAGCGATAGGTAGAATGAACCAGCTCGAAGCTGGGGAGGCCCTACCGCAGCCTCCAGGTTTTTATAGGTTATGTGGGTGTCTATGTCGTAAGCTTACAAGTCGCTAAGTAATAGTCGAGTGTAAGCATTCGTAAGCATCGTGGAGCGATTGGTAAGTGAATGCCCTTTGGCAAGTCAGCCCAGTCATCGTGAGTAGTAGTTCTCTTCCTTCAGAACTACCGTATTCGTAATCGTAAGGGTTCGTAAGCGGTTCGTAAGGGTCTTTAGCCGGGGCGATTGGTAATGCGTGATAAAAAAGGAAAGTGAGACGCTGGTTCAGCGCTAATCGTAACACCGCACCACATTGGCTGCATGAATTATCCGTGGATCGCGTCACTGGTCCGGGAGAAGAGGATCGGGGCTGCTCCCAGGAAGACGCGGTGCAGTTCCGCGCTCTGATGGAGAAACTCTTTCGGACTGCTGCGATACCACGACTCCGACGACGAGTAATCCAGTTGGCTGCAGAGGAATACTAACCATACATAACTCCTTGGACGCAGTATACGAGTTCTAGGTGTATTTTGTGACTGCAATCTCAGGCTATGGGGTCTGGAGTAGACTCAAACGTGTGTCTTGCGAGAGAGTCAAAAAGGGGAGAAGTGTGACACATGGTATCAGGTGCAGCCACCGCCAGGATGGTTGAATCCACCCAATGCTTGGGAAGTTGGGGTTCGTCAAGGTCCGACATGTCCACACCGTTGATCTGAAATTAATTACGTTGACCCACTACTATTGCATGTAGTTGAATATGCAACAATTTATTGCAGCGGTGGGGTAAGGCCTGGGGCCCTGCGAATGCGGTGCTTGGGGTCTTCGCCGCCACTATTCTTTCGAGCGGTTATTCCTCCTCGATCTCACTCTTGCCCTCCTCATGCCTCCCAGATTGTCCCTTCCATCGTTGAGGTTCTCGTGTCGCTCATATGCTACGCGACTCCCAGAGAGACCCCCTCACCGCGCCCCCGACCCGCTTTACAGCAATCCCCACGCGAGCTACACGGAGCTTCCCGAGAATGTGACGTTCATCCACCGTCCTCCCCCAACTGCGCCGTCACCGCTCTCATACACTACCTCGCCCGCATCGCCGTTGCTGCAGTCATCCGCGTCGTCCACCTCGGCGGGCCTGCCGCCGACGATCCGAAGGCAGCGCGAGGAGAAGCCTCGTGTCTCGGACGAGGACGTTGCGCGCATCCGCCAGCTGCGCAGGGAAGACCCCGCGACGTGGACCCGCGGCAGGCTCGCGAAAGAGTTCAATTGCACGCCGTGGTTTGTGGGAAAGATCACATCGTTGAAGGGCCCGGATATGCGGAAGGCGAAGGCGGATTTGGAGGAGCAGCACGCGGCGCACCGGGCGAAGTGGGGCGAGAGGAGATCGCTGTATGCGGAGATCAGGAAAAAGCGCAGGGAATTCTGGTGAACTCGCGTTCCCCACGTACTTGGCTGGGCTTTTGGTGAAACGGCTACAGAAGGTGCATGTACGTTGTGGTGATGTGGTCGATGCAGGAAGCTCACGCGACAGAGGCTCTGTCTAGTACCCCACGCATCGCGGGACCCTTATCTCTTCTCGCATTCCAGCATATAGTATCTTAGACCTCGCCATTCCCATACGCTTGCAATCATAACAACGACGAGCATTTTCACCAGCCGCACAGTCTGAACGCTCGATGCCCCCAAGGTACAATTCAACCCAAGTAGCAAGATGGATTGGAATGGGAAGCGCGTGCAAAGGTGCTTCTACTTGGTGTGCGCCAAGGGTGGAACATAACTCATGCTTCTGCCAAACTATGGACTATCATCGTGTAACGTTTGACGCTTTATATCACTATTGACTTCATTTCAATCGTTTCCAACTTGCACTAATCGGACTACGTGTCGGATGTTACAGGGAAGCCTACGTTGTTTAAGCAGCCGAAAGCTTAGAAACTCCGAAAGGAAGTCTCATAAACTCCGCTTAGTTGGCCACGTGCTGCGCACTTCAGCGCAACGCAACCTGGTTAGTACAGTAGTACCCTTACGGCTGGACTATCCGTACATTCAACACCAGCTTGATGCGCTCCTCTCGTCTTTACCACTAATACTCGACTCGTGTCTGGCGTCGCCTGGGTTACATGTCCGAAATCGCCCTGCACACATTCGGACGATCCAGAAAGGCTAGAGCAGGCTACACACCCCTCCACAACGGCGACGAGGACGAGGATCACGGCAACGCACGCCGCGGCAGCAACGGTATCGGCTCCAGCAACAGCACCAGACGCACCATGCACGCGGCCGTACGTGCGGCAGCCACCTCGTCGGGAACCATGAGGAAGGGCAAACAACGCGAGAGGTACGCGGACGACCCGGAGGAAGAGGAGACGTTGCTGGGAAGCGCGGCGCGCTCGGATTCGGGATTTCACGACGACGAGCCAGAGGAAGGAAGGCGGGAACCTGAACAGGTGCGTAAAGATAACTTCTCTGCTTCATGGGATGTCTACCGTAGGGTGGACGTGGGCCTATCCACGGGTTATGGCCGTACCCGAATGCATAGGCCGTCTGCACTCGGGGCCGTTCCCCGTTGACCCGCATCCGTACTTGCAAGGGTGTATGCTCGTATCTATATGGGTGTGACGAGCGGTGTCTTCCGTTTTACCGGCCATGAGCATCCGCGCAATTTCAGCTGACATTGCGAACGACCAGCGGGCCACCTCGCGCAAGGGCAAATCCGCCGACAAGTCAAGAACGATCCCCTTCAGACCGCCAGACAAACTGGCAAGCAAATATCCACCAAATGTTGTCCGCAACCAGAAATACAACGTCTTCACATTCCTCCCCATCGTGTTCTACGAGCAGTTCAAGTTCTTTTTCAACCTCTATTTCCTCCTCGTCGCATTATCACAATTTGTCCCTGCTCTCAAGATCGGTGGGTTTTACCGGTCTGTAGAAACGGTGTGATCCTGACTTTGCAGTGCAGGTTTCATTGTCACATATATCGCCCCACTTGCGTTTGTGATCACCATAACTATGGGGAAGGAAGCCTACGACGACTACAAGCGCAATGTTCGCGACCGCGAGGCCAACTCGCAGAAGTATCTCGTTCTTGATCCATCAGAGTACTCCGAGTCGTCACCAGCGGGCATTCCCTACACCCGCTCGGTCCCTTCCTCTAGTCTGCGCGTGGGCGACCTTGTCCTGCTAGAGAAGAACCAGCGAGTCCCAGCGGACCTTGTGCTCTTGCGGACATCAGACAGCTCTGGGACGTGCTTCATCCGCACTGACCAGCTGGACGGCGAGACGGATTGGAAGCTGCGCGTGGCGGTTCCCGCATGTCAGAAGCTCAGCAGTGACCGCGAACTGCTAACGGTTGACGCTGGGATCTACGGTATGCCACGTTCTTCCGGCGACACGCAATCATTATTTCTTACTTAGTTTACAGCCGACGCACCAATCAAGGACATCCACAAGTTCATTGGCACATTTACCATCAACTCTCCCCCGCCGTTACTCGAGGACGACGTGCCTATGGTGCAGGTTCCCACTGTGGAACCGTTGTCGGCGGAGAACATGCTGTGGTCCAACACCGTGCTTGCTGCGGGGTCCGCTGTCGGCTTCGTCATCTATACTGGCTCGGAGACCCGTGCGGTAATGAACACCAGCCATCCGGGAACGAAGGTCGGTCTCCTCGATGTCGAGATCAACAGCTTAGCCAAGGTCAGCTATTTCTTTCCCTGTCGTTGCCTCTCCTAACGCCATGCAGATTCTTTGTTTTGTGACTTTTGTGCTCGCCTTCGTCTTGGTCGCACTCAACGGGTTCAGGGGCCTGTGGTATGTCTACTTGCTCCGCTTCCTCATCATCTTCTCTTCCATTATACCCATAAGGTACGTATCACCTTCTCAGAGCGCGTTATGGACGCATATCGATGTGTGCTGTGTTCAACAGTCTGCGTGTCAATTTGGATATGGGCAAGACGGTGTACGCGCATCAGATCATGAATGACAGCGAGATACCCAACACGATCGTGCGAACAAGCACACTTCCTGAAGAGCTGGGACGGATAGAATACTTGCTGAGCGACAAGACGGGAACGCTGACGCAGAACGGTGCGTATTGGAGCGCATACATGCAGGATACGAGCTGACTTGCGATATTTCCGACGAACAGAGATGGAGATGAAGAAGCTGCATATGGGCACCGTGTCCTATGGGTACGACTCTATGGACGAGGTCGCTCATCAACTGGCTATGGCGTTCGGCTCGGGCAATGACCTTGGTGGGCGCCGTGGTTACAGTATTCGTGCTTGATGTACTTGCTGACTGAAGCCCCTGTGCCAGGTCACGGTCGACAGAACTCTTTGCAAACTGGTGTCCAACTGGCGACGAGGGGTCGTCGAGACATGTCCTCGCGCGTGCACGACGTTGTCCTCAGCTTGGCGCTTTGCCATAACGTAGGCGTCGTTTTGTATGGCTGAGCGACTGCTATCTGAGCTGTATTCCTTGCAGGTCACACCCGTTTACAATGACGACGGTACGGTCACTTATCAAGCGTCCTCGCCCGACGAAGTCGCCATCGTGAAGTGGACAGAGTCCGTCGGCCTTCGTCTCACCTTCCGCGACCGGACACGCATCGAGCTCCAAACTCCGAATGGCGCGCGGATATCATTCGACGTGCTCGACATCTTCCCCTTCACTTCCGAATCAAAGCGGATGGGCATCGTCGTGCACGACGCGCAGACGGGCGAGATCACGTTCCTGCAGAAGGGCGCGGACGTCGTGATGGCGAAGATTGTGCAACGCAACGACTGGCTCGAGGAGGAGACGGCGAACATGGCGCGCGAAGGCCTCCGCACGCTCGTCATGGCGCGACGCCGGCTGAGTGACCAGTCGTACAACGCGTTTAGGGAGCAGTACCACCAGGCGAGCATACGACTAGAGGGCCGAAACGAGGCGATGGCGGCCGTTGTTGAGCAGGTCCTGGAGCGTGATCTCGAGCTGCTGGGCTTGACGGGTGTTGAGGACAAGTTGCAAGATGAGGTGAAGTCGACGTTGGAGTTGTTGAGGAACGCGGGGATCAAGATCTGGATGTTGACGGGGGACAAGATCGAGACTGCGACGTGCATCGCCATCTCAACCAAGCTTGTCGCGCGCAATCAATACATCCACCAGGTGGCGAAACGTGAGTGCCCAAAACCCAACCTTATACACGAAGGTAATTACATGTCACCTTGCAGTCAAGACGTCCGACCAAGTGCGGGACCAGCTAGAGTTCTTGCAGCAGAAGCTCGACTGTTGTCTCGTCATTGACGGCGAGTCGCTCCAACTCTGCCTCAACATGTTCAAGAACGAGTTCATCGAGATCGCAACGAAGCTCTCCGCTGTTGTCGCTTGCCGATGTTCTCCGACGCAGAAGGCAGACGTTGCGCGTCTTATTCGCAAGCACACCAAGAAGCGCGTCTGCTGTATTGGCGATGGTGGAAATGACGTCAGCATGATCCAAGCAGCGGACGTCGGTCAGTAACTTTATTACCTTGCTGCCGCCGTCATCTGACACAAACTTATGATGGCACAGGCGTCGGTATCGTTGGGAAGGAAGGGAAACAGGCCTCGCTTGCCGCCGACTTCTCTGTCACGCAGTTCAGCTTCCTCACCAAACTTCTCCTCTGGCACGGCCGCAACTCGTACCGTCGATCAGCGAAGCTTGCCCAGTTCGTCATCCACCGCGGGCTGATCATTTCGGTCATGCAAGCGGTCTTCTCGTCCATTTTCTACTTCGCGCCGATCGCGATATACCAGGGCATGCTCTTGGTTGGATACGCCACCGTATACACCATGGCGCCCGTCTTCTCGCTCGTGCTCGACCGGGACGTCAATGAGGACCTCGCCTTGCTATACCCCGAGCTATACAAGGAGCTCACAAAGGGGCGCGTACTGTCGTACAAGACGTTCTTCGTTTGGCTCATGATCAGTGTCTACCAAGGTATGGGCTCGTGAGACCGATGTCTGTGCATTGTTGACTCTAGGGCTACAGGTGCTGCTATCATGATCATGTCGCTCGTTCTGTTCGAGAATGAATTCTTGAACATCGTCTCCATTTCGTTCACTGCACTCATTCTCAACGAACTTATAATGGTAGCGCTAGAAATTACGACTTGGTTCGTTGTCTTTCGCCTCCATATCCTCATTGAACTGACTTCATCACTACAGGCATATATACATGGTTGTTTCTGAGATCGTAACATTCATCATTTACGCTGTTAGCATGGCATTCCTTCCAGAATTCTTCGGTGAGCTATCCTCGTGCATATATGCATCCGGCGATGAAATTGATCGTTCTGCCAGATCTAACCTTCGTGCTATCATCTCGGTTTGCTTGGAAGGTTGCCGTCATGGTGGCTATCAGCGCGTTTCCACTGTACATCATCAAGTTCATTCGTAATAGAGTCGCGCCAGCGGCGTCGAGCAAGCTGTTATAACTTACATACTCATGAATTATCGGATATCACTCTGCTTGGATCTTTGACTATTATTGATTGGCTCTTGTCAGTGACATGACATGCTAAGGTGGTGTCAGAATAAAAGGCATTGCAGTATTGAACATTGGGGATCATGAGAACGAATGTCAAGATGCAAATAAAGACATGGAGGACGAAGGGAGGATGATGAAGCCTTCTACTCAGCTGCCAGTGTGAGGCGAGGAAGGGTTGTGACTGGGTGCCGCAAACGGTGCCCCGAAGAAACCGGGGTTTGGATGCCAGTCGGGATTAGGAGTCGCTGCACCCCACAGGTTCGTCCCGATTGGTCCTGGAGGCGCAGGTCCACGAGGGGGAAAGCCAGGAGGTGCACCAGGCGGCCCCCATGGCGATGAGATCGAGCCCCGAGGGCTAGTCGATGTCGGCGGGCCCCAGCCTTGGCCAACGGCCCCGACTGGAGCGGCGCGACGTGTAGCCGGCGTACTGACGACCTCGTCATCATCTGCAAGCAGTGCGGCTGAGCCGGACACTTTCGGGCTCAGGGACCGCCGAGTTGGTGACGTCGAACCCGAGCCTGACGCGTCGCCTGCTGGACGTGCAATGGGAGCGATGGGAACGATGGTGGGACGACCGATAGGGCCAAGGTCAGGCGCGGGAGTGCGGTTGCTGGGGCCAGGAGCCAGATTGAGCTGGGTGGGAGACGCGAGAGGGTTCGAAACTACACGGGTTGGCGGGGCGATAGGCGCAGGCGGAGCCAATCCACGTCCAAAGCCAGCGTCGAAGTGGTTGCCGTTTCCAAAGCCACGCGGTACTGCGGACGGCGCGAGCGGCGGAGGGCCCGGAGCCATGGACGGACCCGGAACCATAGGTACACCGACAAACGGCGGGTTGAATGGAAGCCTCGGAGACAAAGCTGGAGGAATAACTCCACTGACCGACGGGGGAAAGATTGGCGTTTGAGGAGGCATATGCGGAGGCATCTGCGGGGCGATAGGAGTGGAAGGCTGGGATCCGACCAGAGGCACGCGAGGTTGCGGCTGTTGGGGCGGTTGAGGGCGGGGAGGTTGAAGGACGGGAGGGGTCGCGACGGAAGTCACCTGAGGCTTGTTGATCTTCTTCTGCGATGGGGGCCGGCTGGGGGACGATTGGGAGCCTGAAGGACCGGCGTTGCGCGGCGAAGCCGGGCCCCGCGCGTTGTTCCTCGCCGCGGCTGCTCGCTGCTGCTGTTGCTGCTGCAGAGCACGCTCACGAGCCTCCTTTTCAGCCTTCTCCTTCTCGGCCTTCTCCCGTTCAGCCTTCTCCTTCTCCTCCTTCTCCTTGGCGAGGCGACGCTCACGCTCCTCCTTCTCCTGCTGTTCGCGCCTTGCTTTCTCGGCAGCACGTTCAGCAGCGAGCTTAGCTTCGCGTTCCTCACGGGCCTTGCGCTCTCGCTCCTCCCGCTCCTTGCGCTCAGCCTTAGCCTTCTCCTCGCGTTCGCGCTTCTTGCGTTCACGTTCAGCTTCGCGTTCCCGCTCTTCCGCAAGACGCTTCCGCCGCTCTTCTTCCTTTCGCGCCTTCTCCTCCTCCTGCGCCTTGCGCTGGGCTTCACGTTTCGCGCGCTCCTCTTCGCGACGCTTGCGCTGCTCCTCCTCGACAGCAGCCTGTTTGGCTCGTTGCTCAGCCTCTTCGGCCGCCTTCTCAGCGGCTTTAGCAGCCCGTTCTCCCTCCTTCGCCAGCTTCTGTTGTCTTCATAGGCGCTAAGGCACGGCACACGACCAGCATACAGTAGGAACTTACCGCTTCTTATCCTTTTTCTTCTGGTTTTGCGACTGCTTCTTGGCCTCCCGTTCTTTGCTTTGCTTGTCTTCGTCCTCGAGCTCGCGGAGAAGTTGGAGCTGACGCTCTTGTGCGACTTTCTCGCGGTACGCCTGGAGCACGCGCTGCTCGAACATGCGCGCCGCGAAGATGGAAAACATCCGCTTGCCCTCTTCCATCTTCTGCTCCTCCGTCATGATCTGAAGCGGGTATCCGATGTAAATCGGTGCTGGCACAGATTGAAACAGATTGCACATACCTCCTCGTCCTCTTCATCCTCTTCATCATCGTCCTCGTCCTCATCATCATCCTCGTCCCCATCGTCATCCTCGTCCTCGCTGTCTTCCTCCACGTCAACCGCCGCCTCCTCCTCCCGTTGCATGCGTCGCTCGGCGAGCTGCTCCATCATCTCCAAGAACTTCTGGCCATCGTTCTTGAGAAGATCATCTGCAACCGTCAGAATGTTCCCTACTTCCGAGCAGTTAATATGCATATGCGCGGCGGCACACAGACGAGAAGGCACTTGCCGGTCACGGTGAGATTGCTGCCGAAGTTCCCGAGACCGTCGCGTCCATTGGCCTTGACTCCGTTGGCGGCTCGCCGGCGAGGCGCTGCAGTCCTCCGGTCCTGCTTCCCATCGTCCTCGTCCTCAGGGTCCCCATCGTCCTCCTCGTCCTCCTCGTCATCTTCCTCCTCCTCTTCCTCGTCCTCGTCCTCGTAACCGTCATCCTCCGGGTAGTCATCTTCGCCGTCCTCCTCGAACTCGCTCTCCGTATGCTTAACGGGCTTGCGCCCGTTGGCCACGACCGCTTTGCCTCGGTGGGCGGCTGGAGGCTGAGGGCTGATGACGGCGCCGTTCTTGTCCAGTTCGACGCTGCCTGGAAACGGTCCCGGCCCTTGAGGAGGAGGCAGCGTCCCGCCGGAGGAGATGTATCGCTGCTGGTAGTTCGCGTACTGTTCTAGCTCCTCGTAATAAGCATCGTACAGTACCTCGAGCTCCTCCTCAATAGCATTTCTTTATTGTGGCGACACGGAATCGAGCGACAGTTGCGAGCAGCGGCCGGTAGGCGGGGTAGAGGAGAGGAGTGGGGGTGCAGGTGAGGAAAAATTTTCCAGCGGGGGTGCACAAAGAACGACGTACCGCTTGCGCCCGCACACTGCACAGCTGCAGCTGTGTTTCTGCTGCTCCTTCATCTTCTTCAGGACCGCTTCCTTCTCGATTTTGACCAGGTTCCGGCGCTCTTCCTCGCCCAGCCCCAGCCAAAACTCCTTGATGCGCTCCCGCTCCTCCGTCGTGCTCGTCGACCATATCTTGCTATTTTTCTGCGGCTGCTGGCCCGTCGCTGGCGGTCTCGGCTTGTGCGGCGCGGAGGCGTTCGAGGATGGAGGCGATGGATGGTGATGGGTGTGATTGTGCCCGTACTGGTGCGAGGAGATCGGCGCCTTCGAGGCCGCGCGGCGGGAGGGGGGAGGGGGGTCCTGTGCGGGAGCCGGATTGTAGGCCATGGGCTTCTTGCCCGCCGCGCGAGACGACGGGGGCGGGTTTGTGGCAGCGGCGGGCGGAGGGCGTGCGGCGGGCATACGGTTCGGTGCAGAGGCTGGCCGCCCGCCATTTGTCACAGTACCGTCCTCTCCCTCCTCCGGCCGGACCACGGCCGGCTCCTCGCCGAGCGCCCGCACCTCCGCCCCCTTTTTCTTCTTTTTCTTGTTCTTCTTCTTCGGCCCCGCGTACCCGTTTGGGCCCGTCCCCGCCGCTACCGCCGCCGCCGTCAGCCCTGCCGCCGGGCGGGCGAGCGGGTCCTCGAACGAGAGCGTAAAGTGCGCCGCCTGCGCCCGCCGCTCCCCGACGAGCTCGTCGTCGAGGTCGTCTACCTCGTCCTCGCTGTAATAATCCTCCTCCCCATACTCCTGGTCCTCGGGATACAACACCACATTCGCCGGGGCGAGTGTGGCCCCGTCCGCCTGCAGCGCCCCGTTCGCCGCCGCCGCCTGCTCCATCGCCATCGCAAACTGCGGGTCTGCAAAGATCGCGGGGTCGAAGGGCATGCCCTGGAACGCACTAGGTAAGTGCCGCCCCGCGCCCCCGCCCTTGGTCGCGAGTGCGTACATCGCCTGGGTCTTCAGTGGAGAGTCCGCGTTACTACCAACCGCGCTCAATTGAGAGTAAGTGTGCCGTACAAAGTTGCGCAGGTGATCCGGGAAGGATGCCCAATACTCGTCGTTCACGAGCCCGCCCTCCGGCCCCTCCATGCTCCGCGCGAGGTGGTCCGCCGTTGCGAGGAGCTCCTCCTCGGCCGCCGTGGCTGGCTTCAGGTGTGCTGCGAGCGAGGCAGACAACGACGCCGTCGTCGAGACGTGCACCGATGCGAGCTCTGGCGAGAGCCCTGTGCGATTGATCGTCCGATGCGCGTGGAGGTGCGGGTGTGAGTGAGGAGGCAAGGAAGGCGGAAGCGCCGTCTCGTCCTCTTCCTCGTCTTCCTCCTCGAGCTCGTCAGGATCGTACGTCCCTGGAACGGGCGCAATGCGTTCTACACCCTTGCCCTTGCTCTTCTTCTTCTTTTTCTTCTTCCCGTTCGTCGTCGGGACAGCAGGAGCAGCGGGTGGTGGAGTGGCCGATCGGGTCACCCGAGTAGGTGGTGAGCGGGCGTTGACCCTGTTGACCTTGCCGGCGGTCATTCCAGATGAGAAGCAGTAGAAATCGTCTGTAGCCTAGAATAAAAACGAAGCAGAGTCGTCGGCGTCGTCGAGGTCGATGTGCAAGCTGCAAAGGCCCTTTCCGCCAGCGCTAAGCCCCAATCATAAGTCCACGTGATCACGCTTGATTGAAATAGCTTAAATAGATTCCATTGAGATAACCAAGTTATCAACAATCCAACCATGTGATCCTCCTCTCTCAGGGACTTCAGCAGGATCTATCGTCTGTATGTTACAGAATTCTGACACCTCTGTTATGTTGCGCTGCAACTTCCAGCAAACGTCGGTACCTCGTTGCGCTATCGCATTCTGTGCGCAGCACCGTGTCAAATAGACGGGTGATTGCGGCCCTGTGAGCTTATGGCTCCAGAGCGTGCGAGACTTCGTTGCTTAGATTCTTCCCCCAAAAGTGACAAAAACATTGAGATAGGAACAAACACGGCGTTGAGTTCGATTGAGGCCGGGCAACAAAAATTTACTTGAGTGGATTTCGTACCCGAAGCCCGACTCGACGGGTAGTTGCGCCATAGCCGTGGGTCGTCCCTGGGCTCCTGGAGCCTCACCCAGGTTCAAAGCAACAAAGCAACCACCTTGACTTGGCTCGACTCGTCCGGGCAGCAAAAGCGACGTCTGAACACTGCAATTATAGGCCTCTATCTCAGCTTCCCAAAATTCTGACGATAGAAGGATAGACTGACATTGAAGCCTTCGTTCCAGCTAGGCTCGGAACTGCTGTCCTTGGACCGATATTTCGGGAAGATGGATTGATCCGTGGCAAGGAACTGTTGACTATGACCGCGGACACAATCGTCCTGGTTATACACCGGGAGAGTCCAGGACACGAACAAAATCAATGTTAAATAAGGTGCTGTCGCAACCTCTTTCGTGAACACACACCTCAAATCAACCGGATATATCCAGAACGAGGCATATATGCGCCGTGTATGCATACATCTTTGCAATATGCATAATGGTGCTAAGTGCATCTACTTGACTGGACGTTTGGAGGTGGCTGTCAAGCAGCAGAGACAGTGTAGGCAACTTACCTCACAACGCCTGACACAATGACCGAATGGAGGCACGCAGAAGCCTGCCAGCGGAACTTGTGTGGCCTCCGACTTCTCGAATCTGTCAGATGTTGCAGGCCTTGAGCTCGAACTGGTGGACGGCGCCCATCGAAGTCCCATCAAAGGATGACAGTGCGGTGGGTTGTAATCAAACCATCGAGGTCGGAAACCTGTTCAAGGTTCAATGCAACTTTTGCCAGTCCAGACTTGGTCCAGACGCACGATTGTAGAGAAAGTGACGTACTTACACAGACCCTACACAGACCGCCCGATTCTCCAACCGATGCCACGTTCCCCAACACAGCTGTGGCCCGCAGCATAAGTTACCTTGCTTGACAAGGTTTCTCGGACCCCCATAATTGAAGCCAGTTTCATTGCATATCGTAAACACGACCAAATAAATGCCCTAATATGGAATTATCCGAGCGCCCAAGGACCAATGCCCGGCAAACTTGAAGACTTCCAGCATGTAGAGCTCAACGACACTTGAGGCGAAAAGCCCCGGTACTAGTCTTCATCTCTGTTCAACACTTCATGTCAATATTCCATTGCCACACCCTTCAGCGAAGAGCGGGAATGACCCCTTCCCGCTTAGTGCTCGCCCGGGCCGGCGTCTGGATTCATCCGCTGAGCCGGTGCTTCGCTCCGGATCCGCTCTCCTGTCCGCCCGGCGACGAACAGACGTCCACGCAAGAAAGACACAAACCGCTGACTAGCAAGGCGATCAATGCAGTATTGTATAGAGTGTATATCCATGCGCTTCGAAACCATGGGAGGAGTCCATAGAACAACCCGAATAACTTAACACCAGAAAACAACTTGATATCAAGCAAGGTTTCCGCCGGCGCAGCCGGCACTTCCGAGTTTGCATGAGGTGCACTGTTTAGTGGCTGACCATCGCGTATTCCGCGATGACGCGGTTGCGGCCCTTCTGACATCTGTACTTAACACTCGGGTCTGGGCGGGTATTCCAAATGACATCTTGATCCAGCGGCTCACTCAGATGTGGCGGATGCAGAGAGGTGGAGTAAGGGAGTGGAGGTGCTGAGGAACATGGGAGGTTGTCCGGGCTTGGCATGACAGGGTTTGCGGCTGTTTGCGGACGCGCCCTGACCAGGGCAGTGTGGGATGAGATCTGAGATCTCCACGCCTGCAAGCAATTCACTCGCCTGTTATTTTCTCGATGGTTCAGTGCATCTTTAGCTTCACTACGTTCTACAGCATTGCATTATAGACCAGCATGTCGAGGCACCGGGATGGGACTCAGATTTTGAAGTCTCTTGTAGGACTCAGCTTCATTTGACATCTGTATGACATGAGGTACATACTTATCTAGCTGTACTGTCCTGCTGATCCAGGGAGGTGCCAGTCGACAGAATTTTCACACCGTGCATTGCCGACTCCAGGTTCCTTGCAACGCAGCACGATGCGCGCCTAGTCTTGATCCCTATAGACTGATTACCCCCCTTTCAACACTTCGGGAATCCCCGAGTCACATGGTGATTTAGCGCCACATTTACACGTCAACAGATCCAAATAACACGTCCAGCGCGGTCAGCCTGGACGCGCCGCCCATCACCGTCTTCGTGCTCGCTCCCTAGAGCATGACCAGCCGCTCGCTTGTTTCTCCCTCGCCGTACAAGTTCAACACCCCTTCTGGCCATGCCCTCTTGAAAACTATTGTCAGCAAGCGAGTACCATACATTCTGCATGACTATCAGCTGGATGGTGTCAGCTGGCTCCTCGACGGCACCGACCTCGTCGCTGTTCTCGCTACTGGGTCTGGAAAGACGGGCTTTTACTTGTTCTACATCATTGCACTACTGGAACTCTCGGCAGACCCATCTCTCTGTCAGCCCCCCTACAAACCCGTTCTGAAGGACCCGTGCATAGTAGTTGTGTATCCGACCAATGGCCTGGAGGAGGAACAGGTGTGCAACTACGCGCCGTTTGGCCACACGTTTTTGCTGACACGTTATCACTTTGTAGGCACTTGTGTTTGAGAAGGCGGGGGTGAAGGCACTTGTCATCAATGCTGGGAGCTTGGAGCAGGGGAGGAAAGGTGGGATAGATCTGTGGACTGTAGCGCGCAACGGTGTAGCAGCGATTCTGCTCTCTCCGGAGCAGTTGACGTCGCCTCGCTTTGAATCTCTACTGCAACATCCAGGTTTTCAATCTCGCGTGTGCGCGCTTGGAGTTGATGAGATACACCTTCTCTATTCGTGGGGACAGGGCTTCCAGCAGTCCTTCCGTCAACTCGGCCACTCTCGTGCTCGCTTTCGCCGAGAGTCCCGCTTCATTGGTACTACGGCGACTCTTCTCGGCGGACATCCGGAAGAGACAATCTTCTCTTTCCTGGGTCTCTGTTATGGGGAATTCTATCTCCTCCGACGCTCGAATATCCGCCACAACGTCCAGACGATCTTTCACACGAGCACACGCGGCTTCGGAGGTTGGACGTTCCCTGATCTCAAGTGGATTGTTCGCGATGGACGCAAGACTGTCATTCACTGCCGCACCATCGCCCAGAGCTTTCGGGTGGCAATCTACCTCTCCCTGTTGTGCCCGCCCTCATTAGACCGTAGCAAGTGTGTGCGAATGTACAACGCACTCGCCTGGCCGTCGTACAATGCCGAGACACGTCGCCTTATGGAGCAGGACCCGGATGCACAAATCATCGTCGCTACAGCCTCGTTCATGGTCGGCCTGGATCTACCCAATATCGCGGACATCGTGATCATCGGCCCTCTCATCAGCGCAGACAAGCATGTCCAATGGGAGGGAAGACCAGGCCGGGATCCCGCGCTCATCAAGGATGCACGGTGCATCACGTACGTCACCAAGAAGACTATCCAGACGGCGCGGGCCTTATTGGATGGTACGGCGCCCCCGGGTTCAAAGAAGTCAGGCCCTGGGAAGAAGAAGCCCACCGTCCAGATGGATATGAGCATGGTCCGGCTCCTTCTCGCCGAGTGTGCGACCGCTGAGCAGAACCTTCTGTACAGTAATCCGGCGGTGGACCCTCCATGTTCATGCCCCCGCTGCTGCGCGCTCACCCCATCTACCACCATTCCTCCTTGCCGCTGTAGCCGGTGCCTCCCCGAAGACGACCCCCCTCCAGCGCCACCCCGCAAACGCACAGACATGAACCCTGTACCTCGGAAGCAACGGCTTACAAGGCCGATGCGCGCGGTTGGTGTCAAGAAGCTCGAGGCAGTGTGCCAGACTGTTTACCGGAAGATGGATTTGGCTGCTGCGCGCGCACTCCCTCCCGAGATGTTCTTTCCCGACTCCACTATCAAGCTTATCCTCGACCGGTTCGCCCTCCTCGACAGCCGTGACGCGTTGCAAGACCTCCTCGGTACAGAGGACACGGACTTGGTGCCGTACATCGATGATCTATGGGCAACAGTCGAGAGACTTCAAGCTAAATTTCAAGAGATGCGGGTGGAAAAGGAGAAGGAAAAGCAGGAGGCTCGAGCGAAAGGGAAGGATGGGCAGCCGAGCACAGCTCCTGTGGCGCCTGGTGAGTTCTGTGAACCCCAGCTACTTCGAATGGAGGATTGCTTGGGTAGCTTCCAAGTGATCGTGTCGCCCGCAGTCTTTATGGACAGCACGGAGAATGAGTAAGCAAATGACTTCAGTTTGTGCAAAGAATGGTGCATTGACCACTAATGCAGCGCACACACGATGCTATGGAGTGCCATCCCGGAGGATACCAGCGTGGCTAAAGGCGACGTGCCGCAGCCCACCTCGAGGAAACGGTCGAGCACTTCGACGACCATCAATACCCGACCCCGAGCGAAAGCTTGCCTCAATGTGAGCAATCTTTTCACCATCAGTGCTCAAGCTGCTAACTCTCTATTTGAACCAGAGCGGCAAGGAAAACGTACCGCCTACAATGTAATCGGTATTGCTACACACCATCCTCATCCTCCGTCTCATTGTCATCCACCAGGTCTTCCTCCGAAAGGAAGCCATCCTCGAACTCATCATCTGTCCCCTCCTCGTCATCTCCCCTGTCGATAACAAGCTCCCCATCCTCCCAATACACATTCCCTTGCCCCATGTCCCCATATCCGTTTTCGCCCCCGAGATCCTCGTCATCTTCATTAGCGTCATCGTTGTCGCCGTCGTCGTCGGGCTCGGTGCTGTCCTCGCTATCAGACATGTTATTGAAGATTTCGGCGACAACCTCTTCTAATGTTGCTCTCTGAGTCCGATCGGTAACCCCAGCATTCGAGTTCTGTGGTATGGGCACAGGTGGCTGTAATCATCGTGCGGCAGCGCGGGCGCGGGTTGAAGCGATCTTGAATTTCTCGAGCCTCTGTTTTTGCAGCTTGATGGTCCCTTCGCACATCATGTTGACGACTGCTTTTGTTTGGTAAGTGCGACCTTTTCGGAATAGATGAAGTTCTTGTTCCTTGTAAACTCATAGCAGAATACGAATTTCCGGGCAGCTATGGGGCGCAGGATGCTTGCCTCGGCGCTTCGCCAACCCTACGCCAGTGCCCCACTCGTTCCGGAGTTCCATGAAGTGGATAGCGCACGGGGCCATGACGTTACGGATGAAGGGGGTATCGTATTCGGCACCTTTTCGCGTGACATTTTCATCAATCTCGAGATTGACATGCTCTTGGAACAGATCGCCTTCCTGGTGCCTACCTGGCTCACCGGAGGGGTTGACAAGCCAATTCTTCATGAAGATGTCTCGGAGCAATGGACTCGACTCGAGCTCGAGACTGCAAGTCATTTCGAGGAGGTATGTTGTGTATTTCGAATGGTTGGTGCCGGCAAAGCGGAATATGAGAATCTGGTACAGAAGGGAGGTCGCATACCAGCGGTGCACTCGTAAGTCGTGTCTCGGTCCGAGAAATGTGAAACACTAACCTTCATCGCATTCCATACTCTCCCAATATCGCCCTCGGCAACAGCTTGAGACACCTCTCGCAGCAAAATAACGTCACTCATAAACAGAATGGACTGCGCTAGTGTTCGATCGCCACCAAAAGGCTCGTCATCACTGCCTGTCGAGCTTGAAGAGTCGGAATCTGAGCCATCCGATACGGACTGACCAGTTCTTCTCTCAGCGCCTGGTGTTCTCCGTACTTTCTCCGTGATGGTTCCACCTAAAGTAGGTTCTTCGGCAGCCTGACCTGACTTCGGGTCCTCGGCGGTGCTTCTCGCCTCCACCGGCGCTGCCACACCTTGCTCGGCATCCTGCATCGTACCACCACTCGCAGGTTCTCCCGCCCTCTCATCTCCTCCCCACCGCGTGCCCTCTGTCCAACCAGCTTGCTCCGCAGCCTCACCCCCAGCCATAGCATCAGTCCATGCACGTTGCGTCGAGTAGCGGCTATGCAAGGTCTTCGCGGTGTGTCGAAGTTCATCGAGCGTCGGCAGTCGACCACAGGCTGCTAACCCAGCGAAATACTCCCCCAGGTCATCGCAACCATAGTGAATTCTTTTCAACAATAAGTACCATTCCAAATTTCCGAATCAACTTAATGGGTTGCTTACCTCCAGCAGTCCAGCATACGGGCATCGAGTACAGTGGAGGCGAGGTAGAGGGAGGAGTAGTAGTCGACCTTTTTGAGGTTTGGTGGCGCCTTCTGGTTGATCTGGGTTGCGCTGTGCCCTAGTGCTGAAGGATCTGGCGTGAGGGAGTCTCCGAAGTGGGTTTCGAAGATGGCGCTGAGATACGTCCAAATCGTATGCCAGATCTCGAGGAACGGGTAGAGAATATCGAAGTGCTGAAATTCGTTCGGATGGAACTGCAGGTATTCCTTCAGTTGGACGAGCTTTTCGAAGGTGAGCCCATCACCGCCGACTGGGATAAGCCGTGGAACATAGTTCACCTCCTCCTGACCGAGCTGCTTCAGGAAGTCTACCAACGCGTCACGGAGCTCCGTCGACGCTGCCTCGTTCTTGGCCACCGTCTTCAGTGAGTGAAGCTTTGTCTTCCTCGGGGGAACACGGAGCTTAGCGCCATCGGTTTGGTATAGTTCTGCGACCATGTGCTTGTACTGTGCGAGGGCAGGAACATGATTTACGAGCGTCTGAACCCATTGGAGGATCGAGACAATCTCATTGTTCTCCCAGTCCACCAGATCCCGAAGCTGCTTCATCGTAAGCTTTGAACGCTCATTTTCCTCGATGCGTCTGATTCTGTCCTTCAGGTCGGCTGCCTCCGGGAGGAAGTCGAACACCTCTGCTACCGTCGCCGCGATTCCGATCTTCATGCTGTTCTCACGACCAATGCGGCGGTCGCGCTGCTTGTGGTAAGACTGTATGTTGTCAAACCGGAGAATGAACCATCGGAGAAGACAGTGCCCAAGCTTCCGAAGGTACTCCATGTCATGTTCGACCAGACGGGTGAGTGCATTGTATGTCACATGCCAGCTTTGCGTCAGGCCGACTCGGCTACAGTAGTCAAAGACCACTCTTGGCACCCCACAGGCGACGAACAGAACAGCACATGCAGCTGGAAGGAGCCGTGCAAACTTCATGTGCGTGAAGAGCACGGAACTGAGAAGCTCAATAGCGACCTGCGTACCCAAAATCTCAAACTGTTCAAGAGTTTGATGTGTGTGCGTCTCTTACCTGGCGTGGAGGTCTTGACTTCCTGACAGCGATAACACCGTGCTCGTTCTTGTATGGTAGCGGGCTTGCCAGCTGTGTTAACAGGTGGAGCATAACAGGTTGATGCTTGGTAAGGATGGTGCAAACTTGGGCCACGGTTTTGCTACTGATGTCGTCCCAACAGAGCTGTTTCTGACCGCGCTTCCCTGGCGCAGTCCCATGGAGGCCGCTAGATCCCTGGATGGCGTGTTTACGCTCGAGATGCATGCGCTTCTCGCAGAGCTGCACAGCCATAGCTGTCAACGCAACACAGGCTCGTCTGAGTGTGGGATAGGGGACCGTGGGTGAATATCGAAGGGAGAACTCGGAGTGGGATCGCTTTGGTTGACCAGCAGAGTCATGCAGCCAGAAGTCGATGATTTGAATTGGTGTGTGCTTGTTATTGCCACTAAAAAAGTTGCCAACGACTGATCCATGCTGTTGTGATCGAATTACAGGATTGCGATGCTCGTCGTGTGTCCGGAAGAGGTGGTACATGAAGTCACTGAGTGACCACCGTAGGGCCTTTAGCTCGTCTAGAATGACTGCGAGCTTCTCGTCCGAGGATCTTCGTACACCCCCAGTTTGCACACCATTCTCACGATATGTTGGCGAAGGGGGTACCGGGCCACGGGCTGAATGGGGGAGGGTTGTAGGGTGTGCGCGAAGGTGTTCCGCTAGGCCCGGGGTGACTGATTCTACTTGATCGTGTCGATCAGTATGTCAGTGTTGTTTCTTTCTCGCTCATAATGTGAAGCTCATGTGAAGTGCCTGGCAGATTTTCTTGATAAATATTTGGGGGGCGAGAGGGCGTTGCAAAAGGACTTGGGTCGGTGATCATGCCATAGTGGTGGCGAGGAGTGGTTGTCGAGGATTCAGCAAAGGGAGAAGGATTGGCAGGGTTGGAGGTGGTAGATATGTTATAGCATGACAGAAATATTGACCATTCTGTGTCATCACTCGATTGGGTGTCCATGCAGAAATGTCCTTTGTATTCAACCATGTACGCTTGCTTCCCTTGGACGCAACGGGAGGCAGAGGCATATCGTAATATTGCATGACGAGGTCCATCGTAAGGACAATGACAGAGACTATCGTAATATCCATTACGGTGACGGTATCTCATTGGCTCGTGACTGTTTAAACGCCGAAACAAGGACCCTGGTGCTGAAAGGGGGGTAAGCGACGTGTAGGGGAGCAGACCTTGTAGGTATAGATCGACTGTCATCTATATCCGGATGGTCGGCAACGGAGACTAACGCGCGCCTGCCCCGTTGTTAGTGTAAAAGCCAGCCGCCCGTCCCTTCTTGGCTATCACTCTCTTACCTCTCGGCCTCTGGGCACGTCCGTATACCCGTGCAGTGCATGGTCAACATGTACTATCCGCTCCTTGCTCTCTCTGCTTCATGTCTATTCCCCTCGCTCGTCCGTGCAGATGTCACCATATACGGCCTCTTTGGCTCGACGACCGCCGCGCCCATCCAGTCAGCTGGAGCCAGCACCTCCACCGCTGCCACGACGACATTCGTAACGACGTCCGGGCCCCCATCCTACACTGGCCTTGCAGCATATAACCCTGTCTACTATCAACCCCCAGCTATCCCGAGCCCTGCGCCCGCAAATCAGTTCACGATCGGTGTGCCTTCCGACCAAAACCTGCTCTCGGGCATCTCCATACCCTTACCTGGCACCTTCTTCGGTTTCTCGATCGAAATGTCGGTGGCGAACCAGCTGAGTGAGTCTTCTTCCGTTTTGATGCGCGAAATGGGAGAAAGATAGCAGAGATGAACGCGGTCGAGATGTTGGTTGCCAAGGACGAGGAGGGTGCTAGGGACGAGGCAGCCTATTCTTCTCTCTCGATGCTCGTCGGCCGTCTAGCCGCGGAGTTGTGGAACACATTCCGCTTCCTTCTTTGTCCACGAATATCGGAAGTGAACTCTATCGCTAATTATACTTGGCGCGGATCGTTTTAGTCGGAACAAGTTCGTGAGTACACGCCCGCCATCCCCTTTCTGTCGCGCGGACTACTCTAAATGGCACTATATCACGAATGTAGAAAGAACTTGAAAGTCCCATTTCTCAACTACATGAGCATCATCGCCGAGAAGGCTGGTGCCGTCAATGTCCGTGTCGGCGGTAACACACAGGAGACGGCGTTTGTTGTCGACTCGCTTGCAGACGGCAAGATGATCGAGAAGGACAAGGAGGATGCCTCGAACCCGGTGCGTGCCATCTAAGCCGACTGGTCTGCTATGCGTCTCTAACACATGATCGTAGACGTCGACCCCCGTTCTCGCGCTTACACCTGACCTGCTATACATGCTCGCCAACGTTTCGTCCCTAGTCAACATTCACTGGTATCTCGGTATGTGATGGCGTTTCTCTGTTCGCAGGTGCTATCCCCGACATTGTTGGTAGGTATCCCGTTCAATGACACCGCAAACTGGCGTTTCCAGATCGCGGAGCTCGGCGAGTCCATCCTCGGAAACAGGCTACTCGGTTTCCAAGCGGCCAACGAGCCGGATCTCTACGGAGCCCATGGGCACCGTAACACCACCTATAGCCCGTTCGACTTTTTTGGCGAGTACGCCGTCTTCACCCAGGCGTGGCAGAACGACGCGAACGTGCCGACGAAGAACAATATCATCGCCCCGAGCACGTCGTACGCGCAGTGGTCGCCTGAACAAGTGTGGGACACGGGCTTCGTCGAAGCGTACGGCCAGTACCTCTCGCACCTCGCCGTCGAGCATTACCCGACCGACAACTGCGCGGTTGTGTTCCCGAACCCGGACAATCCGCCCCACGACCCGCTGCAAATGTTGCCGCAGTACCTCACACACAACGCTGGGATCGAGTTTGCGAAGCCGTATCTGAACTCTACGGCGCTCGCGCAGCAGTGGAACAAGCCGTTCCTGCTCTTCGAGACGAACACGGCGTCGTGTGGGGGGTTCCCCGGCATCTCGGACTCGTTCACGTCCGCGCTTTGGGGCATCGATCACGCGCTGCAGCTTGCGAACTCGAACTTCACCGGCACGCTCTTCCACTTCGGTGGGCAGAACGTTTCATACAACCCGTTCACGGCCGCGCCGACGAACGAGAGCGCGCTGCACGGGTGGACGACTGGTCCACTATTCTACTCGGCGGTGTTTGTCGCGGAGGTGATGGGCAAGTCGAACACGACGCGCATCAAGGACATGAACGCGAACAACGGCAACGACCAGACGCCCGCGTACGCCGTCTTTGAGAACGGGCAGTTCTCCAAGATGGCGTTCATCAACTACATGACGGACCCCTCGGGCGCGAACGACTACACTGCGACGATATACGTCGGCGGCAGCGGGTGGAACGAGCCGAACGGCGTGCCGTCGAGCGTCAAGGTCAAGTACCTCCTCGCCCCGTCCGTCTCGGAGAAGGACAACATCACCTGGGCCGGACAGGTAAGCATTCCCTTCCAGCTGCCGCCCGTCGGTCTCGCGATAACTGACCGTCTATCAGACGCTTGGCGGACGCTTCGCGTCAGACGGCCGGTGGAAGGGCCAAGAGAACATCCAGACCGTGCAGTGCGACCAGAACGCGAACAGCTGCGTCGTGAAGGTGCCCGCTCCGGGCGCCGCGATCGTCTACTTCTCCAACGACGCGCAGTCCGCGATCGCGAGCGAGCAGTACTCGACCTACTCCACGACCGTCATCACCAAGTCCAAGAACACGGTCACGATCGACCCCTCGGTGCTCGCGACGTCCAACGGCGAGGGCGGGAAGAACCGCCTCATGGGGGGCACGTCGCAGGGCAATAAGAACGGTGCCGCGGCGGGCGTCGTCGCACCTGGCCTGGCTGCGCTCGTCAGCGTGCTCGCGGGCCTGGCGGTCTTCTGGCGTATTCGGTGAGCGGTGAACACGGGTGCGTGTACTTGCTCCCGCTGTCGATGATGCTAGACGGCTCGTCGACGATGTTAGATATAGGCCGTCTGCTCTCATGCGTGACACGTGGGGGAGGGGCCTGCCACGTACCTTGTGTGGAAATGGGACACTATTGTGTGTGCTTCGTCCGCGCGCGGGCTGCGTTCCTTGTTCATCTGTAGACTATCTCTGGACTTGCTTAATGTACACCCTCGCAGCGCCTGTTGTTGCTTTCACGGTGTGCCGCAAGAGGTGTGTGCCGCTTGTCTTTTGCTCTATTTTCGTCCGCCCGACTTCACCGGTCCCACTCATATACGTGGCGGTGCGTCCCGCAGCATTTTCATCTTTGCACAATCTGACGGTTTGTCGTTTTGAACAGGTTCCATAAACCACACCGACCTGCGGCCCTGTCGCAGTGATAGCAGCAAGCCATGAGGATGTTGGATGGTGGTCGCCAGTCAACCCAGCAAGAACTGTTTGAAAGGTCCTCAGTGAAGAGACTATGTATTCCTCCTGTATTCTGCGCACGAAGGCCGGGGCGGCGGGTACCTGGTCTCGTCGCTATGTACGAAGCACGAAGACATGTCTCCGGCCGACGGTACGTTTATAGCTGTCTATTTCTGTCTTACTTACACCGGGCTAGCTTCGGGCATGCAAGAATAGACAGCATGTTCTCACGTGCTTGTCGGTCCTAACGTACTCCCCTCCGTCCGTAACGGCGGTGTCACCGCGACGTCCTGGGTCGACGGCCGGGAAATGGAGACCAGCTCATCCTCATCGTCTGGTTCCGCGACCCATGGCCCTTGACTCTCTGGCCTTTCGGATCCCTCAAATGGCACGACGGCTGGTCGCTGAGAGCGCCGCGAACCTTGAAGACGCAGCATGCTGATCGAGCACCGACGTACGCGAGAACGTTGGAACGGCTCCGTAGCGGTGTACAAGACGCCGTGGTACGGTGCATTCCCTGATATGGCGAGATTTCCACGCCAGACGCTAAGAATAGCCTACGCCATTCCTGCGTCTGAGGAACGCTGGAGGATGATTGCAGCAGTTCGTGCGGTGATTCGCACCAGCTGCGGAGTCCGGACAATGCTGTCATTTGGAATCTCGTCGCCTTCGCCGCCCCCGTCACGCTCACCATCCTCCACACCACCTGCCTCTCTTTCTCCCTTCCGCTCTTTGCTCCTTCCTCTCCCCGCACAGTCGATCCTGCTCTCCGCCCTTCGCTCTCCTGGTCGCTAGTCTTGTATTGCTCTCCATCCCTCCATTCTTTGTGCTTGACCTCGTGCTCTGCTCCGATGCCGGCAGCCCTCGCTGCAGCCATGCTAAGACCTTCGCTCTTTCTGCTCTCCCTCGCTGCCCTCTCTACCGCAGTGACCATCTACAACCAGGACGGCGCCACGGCCGTCTCTGCGGGAGCAACGCAGACCGGCGCCGCCTCCGCGGCAGCGACCGCCAACTGGCTCTCGAGCCTCGCCGCATACAACAACGTCACCCTCACGCCGCCCGCCCTCCCGAGCCCTATCCCCTCAACCGCGTTCTCGATCTCGGTCATGAACAGTGCGCAGGACGTAAACGGTCTTGGAATCCAGCAAGGCGGCGACTTCTTCGGGTTCTCGGTCGAGATGTCCGTCGTCACGCAAGTCAGTGAGTACCCGGATTATGCTGCGTATGTGGACGGAGAGATCTGACGGAGATTGCTTCCGGGTTTGGCTTGGGTCTTGGCTGGGATGTGTAGTCGGCAAGAACGCGTACGTCGTTTTCACTTCTTGGTGCTAATGAGGACGTACGTACTGACGAGTACGCAGAGCCTTCGTGCAGGTGCCCTTCCTCAACCTGCTCGCCACCGTCGCCGATAGGGCAGGACGTGTGCGGGTACGGGTGGGTGGTAACACGCAGGAGACAGCGACACTTGTAGACAGCCTTCCGAACAACACCATGATCGCGAAGGATAAGACGGATGCAACCAACCCGGTACGTTTCTTTCCTTTCCCTCTCGAGCTGTTCCCCCAAATCTATTGAGATTTGCCTGCTGTCTGGCTGGCTGCGGTTGTGGGGCATGTGTATGCGGCCTGTGTGCTACCATGGCAGCCATAGTTCTAAATCGTGCCGCGGTCGTTCTCACGCGCTGTAAACGTTTTATGCTACCCCTTTCTGTTTCTACCCCTAAAATACAGGGGCAACGATCGTATTTTTCACTGTACAACTTTGACCACGTAGGGTCGGCAAAGGCGTAGTGGAGCGTCTGCGATTGTATGACGTCACTGGATTCAGGTCGACGTGCAATCTTAGATGTTCCCGCCGGCAAACAAACAGAGACTCCACAAGCCTTGGGCAGATCCCGCAAATAGTGCTGTTACTCTTGGAGTTGTTCGCTGTGGAGTGCGCTTGCAAGGCCAATATGATTATGCCAGACTCGTCGGGTGTCTCGAGCTATTTCTTTGCAATTCACTAACGGCGTGATCTTACTAGACTGAGACACCTGTGCTCGACTTCACCGCAGAGATGATATACCTTCTCGCCAACGTCTCAGCGCTGGTCAACGTCAAGTGGTATCTCGGTATCCCCTTCAACGATACCTCAAACCTCCGCCTTCAGATTGCCGAGGCAGCGGAGTCCATCCTCGGCGACAATATCCTTGCCTTCCAGGTTGGAAACGAACCGGATCTCTACGCCGAGTGGGTGCTCTTATTGCACCGTCCAAACTCCAGTGTTCCCAAGACTGACGAATGTTCCCTACAGCCACGGGCACCGGCCAAAGGATTACAATCAGACGGACTACTTCAACGAGTTTGGCATTATGGTGAACGCTATCAACAACGACGCCTCCATCCCCACCCGCGGCAACCTCGTCGCACCCAGCCTGCAGGGCACGTGGACACTCCAGTCCGTCTTTGACACCGGCTTCATCACCAGCTACAACAGCAGCATCTCGATCCTCTCCGTCGAGCAGTATCCGGACAACAACTGCGCCGCTGCATTCCCCAACGCGGGCTTTGGCAATCCGGTGAACCCGCAAGACGTGTTCCCGAACTACCTCGCACACTCGGCAGGCAGAAACCTTATCGCGCAGTACCTTCCCGCGATCCCCACCGCGCAGCAGGCGGGGAAGCAATTCATGATGTTCGAGACGAACACCGCGTCGTGCGGCGGGTTCCCCGGCGTGAGCGACAGCTTTGGGTCGGCGCTCTGGGCGGTGGACTACGGCCTGCAGATGGCGTACAGCAACTTTACTGGGGCGCTGCTGCACATTGGTGGGCAGGATGTGTCGTACAACGTGAGTGCCCGTCTATATCCGTCCAACGGCTGGGAAAGGTCCATGTATGCGCCTTGTAGCCCTTCACCCCGCCCCCGACGAATATCTCGACAACGCACGGATGGACGGTCGGGCCAATCATGTACTCCACGCTCGTACTCGCCGAGGCACTCGGCACGACGAACACGTCACAGGTGCTCGACCTCTTCGCGAACAACAATGCGGACCAGACGCCTGCGTACGCCATCTATGAGAACGGCGCCCTCTCGCGCATGGTGCTCGTCAACTACATGACCGAGCAGGGTGGCCAGGGCGCGTATACCGCCACGATCTCTGTAGGCGGCGGCCAGACGGGCGAGGGTAACGGCACGCCCGCCAGCGTCAAGGTCAAGTATCTCCTCGCGCCATCCGTTGCGGAAAAGGATAACGTTACGTGGGCGGGCCAGGTGCGCATATATCCAGTTCTACGGGCTACCCTGCTTGCTAATAGCGGTTCCACTCACTTCCAGACGTTCGGCGGACGCTTCGAGTGCGACGGCCGTCTCTCGGGGACGGAGACGATCCAGACGATCTCCTGCGACACCTCCGCGAACACGTGTCAAATCCCGGTGCCCGCCCCAGGCGTCGCGCTTGTGTTCCTGTCGAGCACGGCACAGGGCGAGACAGACCCGTCGCGATCGCAAACGTACTCAACGACAGCAGTCACCAAGTCCGCGAACACGGTGAGCATCGACCCAAGCGTGCTCGCGACGTCGAACGGACAGGGCGGCAAGGACCGCTCGCTGTCGAGCACCAGCCAGGGAAGCAGCGACGCGTGCAGGGCGGTCGGCGCGCCAGGCGCAACGCTCCTGGCGATGCTCGTGCTGGGCGCGTGGGCTGTCGCTGGTGCCCTGAGGAGGTGATCTGGTCGGACACGGACGGGCGGGGACGTACCGTACTTAGCTGGGTTCTTGTGGTCCTCTGAATCGTGCTGGAGCTGGACTGTATATATTGGCATCGTTTGCTAGACACGCAGAGGACCTTTGCCATCTTGTATCGCATACGAACGTAAGTTAGAGGCCCATCTGCGGGATAATGGAGTGATTTCGGATGACCCGCGCGCTCGCGCTAGCGTGTCGGAGACGGGAACAGCGTATCCGGAGGTAAGTGTTTGTCGATATGATCTTTTTTCTACCCGTTATGACCGGAAACATGTGCTAGCTAGGTGCTCCATCTAGTCTCCGTTGCTGACCTTTATCGGGACGAAGAGATGATAGTCGATCTTTTCTGATAAAGGTCTGCCCCCCTACACGCCACTTACCCCCCCTTCAGCACCTGGAGACCAGCTTCGGCGCTTAGACGCGGGTGAACCAATGGGATCGCTCCATCCGTGATGTGGACGGTAAACTTGCTGACGAGGACCGTCAGCGTGCTGACTGCATGCCCTGCGAGGTGCAGCTTCGCGAGACGACCCTGCCCGCCTCCCAGAGGGATGCTCGTGTTTCTATACTCGCGAAGTAGCCACAAATAAACTCAATAAACATTGGAATGTTTAGCATATGTCTAAACAGTGTGCACTATAACATGGGACAGAAATGTGTAGTCAACTTTAGTGCTGGGGTCCCGAGCGCCTTCGCATTCATTGACAGTCCTGACATACAGACGATTCTAGTACGATTCTCTGCGGGAAACCGGGGAAAACAGTATAAAGGCTCACTTTTGTAAGCTACGATGGGGACCCGGTGATGAGAAGGCCACCGCCCTACAGTGAAGCCGAGGTAAGTATTCCCTATCCCGAGCCGCACAAGGACATCGCACAGGAGTACAGGTGGCTATCGCTACAAAACGCTGCTCAATCCGGGGGTTCGTGTGATGTTTCCAGCGGCATCTTCTTGCTCATTTCCTGTCTACCATCCCCCGGAGTGCTGTTGCAAGCGATGTCTCCGGAGTTTGACCAAATTGGTGACTGTTTGCTGGTGTTAGGCCTTAGATATCTTGCAGAAGGAAATCAATAGGGCGTGTGAGTGACGTAAAAGGCTCAGAGATGGCTTCAGGTTGTGCTGGGACTCTCGGGGTAGGGGGAACATGGACACGTCTCAGATGCATTGTTTGTTCCAATTCCACTAAAGGAATCGGTAATTCCGAGCGCGAGGGCAATGTATACGTCACGTGAAAAACACCACCCCGACTTTTCCCACATTGCTGGGTCGCTCTTCATGCCGCACGTGAGCTTTCCACTCGTGTGAGGTGCTCATTTGTGAAGTCTCCTAATTCATTCCTGGGACGAGGGGCAGCTGGCCCCTCGGGGGGTGTTTAGGAATCATGGGGGTAGCATCGTTTGAAGGGCAGCGGCTCCCCTTGCCACCGAACCACATCCCGTTGCACTTGGGAGAATGCCCTGCACAGTGCCACGGTTTCTATTCTGCTGGTAAGCAAGCTTTCAAAATGGTGCGGAGGGGTGCAACTGATGGGGGCCGGCAGATTAGTCCCAGAATGGAGTTTTCGCGAATATCTTGAGCTGAGCCTGTCCCAGTCCAAGGTGAGTCCACGTGCTTGTTCGGGTGGGCCGTTCTCATCGTTCATATAGGGGACTATGGCTCTACAATTGGCGGTCAGCTTCTATGTGGCTGGCCGCATCTTGCGCGTGCTCTGCCTAGTAGTCTGTTCGACGCCCGATTTATTCGTTGTGTCAGCATCGGTGAGGCCATTGGGATATGTTGTGATGACCCTTTGCTTGTCGCGTTTCGTGCGCCATCATGGGTGGCAGTTGGGGGTTCTGTGTCGTGTATGCATGAGACTGCGAGAATGCATGGCATTCGTATGGGATGCAAACAGTATAGCAATGCTGCCAGTGTGCGGGAGGTATTGGTCGGGCATGTGTGTGATGTGACATGCGACTCCGTCACATCTATCTTTCGAGTTACAGTGGACCTGTCACGTCGAGGGAGCACGGGTAACTCATTGTCGATGGCCATTTATCCACCGGCCCCACCGAGTCCGTGCAGTAAAGCCCGTATGATTCGTGATTGGGTGCATCACTGCGCACTGGAGGTTATGAGGGAGTATCTGTGCTGTGTGTGTGGGAGACTAACCCTTAGTTGCAACATGTCATGGATCGATGAGGGATACATTGACCTTTCATGTCTGGTGAGAGCAGGTGAGGGGGTAACCCGAAAGGAGAGGTTTACGCGAGACAAACCGGTGCGTGAAGAGGAAGGGCCTATCCTGTACCGACCCGGCGTCGTTAGGTGAGATGATAAGGTGGTATACGGGATGTGTGATGCATGCGTGAGCATGGTTCACTGGTGGCACCTTCCTCGACTTGCTTTGGCGAATGGTCGGTGGTTTGGTTTGGTGCCTCTTGTCTTGCAGAATCTCACATATGTCGAGCAGCTCATGATCGCAGTTAAAAGACACAGTTTTTGTGTCACTCAGGTCATGCTCGGGCAATGGTATTTAAGCACAAATGTGATCGTTTTCGGACAGCCAGTCGGCCGTCTGTGCTCGGTCTTACTGCCGCCAAGAGACGAGCTCGCTAAGATGATGGCTATCTTGTTTACTGGCCCTGCCAAACCGACTGACGGTGACTTGAAGCGCATGCCTTTTTTGTTGCGGCATTCAGTGGTTTATGCGGCGTTGACTTGGTTGAGGCTCAACAATCGGCTGTATGAGAATGTGGAGATCTCAGAGGAAAACTTGCGCCAATACCCGGAGGCAGAGCCTGCAGTTGGGATCATTTACTGACAGACTTCAGACGTTTGTGCCGCATCAAGTTCCGCAGTCTACCAGTCAGTGTCGGAACAGGGTATAGAGGATAGTGAATGTCCATTTATAGTGCATGCCCTGATGGGGGAATACCTAGTAGATATGTTATATGACGCAAAAGTCGCCTTGGCAGTCAAGTATTTCGCCGATGGAGGCAAGGTTCTCACGTACGGCCACAACAGGCAGCCTGACTCCATCTATCATAACCCGGATTTGTATCCCAGTATGTTCCCCTGGTTGTATCCATATGGGCTTGGGGGGTTTGGAAATTCGAAGATGTCAGTAGGGTTGGACCAGGCCAGTCATGTACGCGCAAACTTGATGTTCGCTGACTGTCGGTTTCAAGAAGATCGTTGTTATCCCTTTATCATCTTCAATCAGCGGCAAATTTGTTCGAGTGGGCAGGGGGGTTATCTGCTTACCAAACATGGGAATTTCGCACGAGTCGCCGAGAAGCTCTTGAGTCTGGACCGTCGTACTTTAGACAGTATTGTCGAGCAGGCTGCTGCTGGGGAGCACGTCCTTCCGAAGACCCCGGCCGAAAAGGCCTGTTTTGATTTGATTGGCATTGTGGATCGGGTGGCCGGCCATGTCGAAGCATCGAATACGTCTCATAAGTACATGCGTAGCGAGATAAAGTCTTTGATTTATGCCAAGGGCGCCCCTGTATTTTTTATCACTTTTGCTCCAGCAGACTATAAGCATCCTCTGTGTTTGTATTTTTGTGGCGAGGACATCGATTTGTCGGTGCATCAGGAAAAACCCTCCGGGCCAACTAGTGCTACTGCAGCTAGCCTCACCCAAATTATTGCTAATCTTTGTAATGGAATTGCGTTAGCAAAATGTACTGCAATGTTATTACTCATTTTCACACAGGACCAAGTGGCCGTTGTAACAGCTACTAATAGTTGGATATTTCTGGCCTCTAGCATTCGTGAAGGTGGCAAAAGGGATCATCACAGAAATGATATAAACACATTATTGATAATGAAATGCGCATAAAGATTATATAGGGTTTATGCAGGTGGGCTCAGACTTGCGTATAATACATGAGGATGCAGGATGCAGATGATGGATGAGCAAGACTAGGGTGAAGGAATACATGAAATAAGACTAAATGTACGAGGCCGGGGTCCCTAGATGCCCCTATATGCAAGCATGTCCGCGTGGAAGTGGTGCCGGACCTTTGCGACCAAGCTCGCATTGTTTGTGAGGGGTCACATGTGGATCGTGCCAGCTGCAGGCCCGAGCGTGCTGAGGATGTTAGGAGGGGCCACGAGGGGGCGGATGGACCACAGTAGAGGAAGAGGAAGTTTAGGGGCTCGTCCATCATCTGGACGGTGCATAGCTTGAGCTCAGCAATGGCGTGATACGCCTGCTTTACGAGGTGGTCAGGACTGTTGAGGATCTCGTGATAGAGAACGAAGAAGTTGAGCGTGAGACTAAAATGGATGGGTTGGGCGGGAGGAAGCTAGTGACAATGACGTCGGAGGGAGTCCCAGAGGCTGCGAGCAACTTGTCGGTGCTCTCTTTCTGTTCGTGGCTGGTTGCGAGCGAGGTGGGATAACAATTGCAGTCGCTCCTCCTGAGGACGCGCCGGACGATAAGTGAATAATGATCAGATTAGGGAATAGCAAGGGTACATCATACCCCTAAGGGTTTGGGAGGGTATAACTGGAGGGTGTAGATGAGGGGTCACTTCTTGTGGACCCGGACCGAACCCATAACCCTTGTAACGGGTACAGCC